>JALJCO010009616.1:0-15888 GCA_023101725.1 Atherinomorus stipes
ATTGGATACGCCATCAATACGCCACATCCGTTCAGGAAGTGGGGGAAGGCAATACTATCTGCCATCCAAGCCTACGCAGAGTTTTTTCAGAGAACGTTATCCACCATCTGCGGACATATTTAAAAAAAAAACACCACCATCCGACAACGACAGAAACCCTTCAGACAAGCATGTTTCATCACCAACTGGTATAGTCTTCATTTCAGCGACTTTGAGTGGTCCAACAGTGAGTGGCAGTAAGTTTCTATACTGGTCTGAGAGCAGATCAGATCATTTCAGGGGTAAAAGCTCCACCAAGTTAAAACCGTCTTCTTTTATCCTATAAAGTCTTGGGCTTTCCAGTGGACCCACTTCTGGATTCCTACATATATATATATATATCTTCAACCCATAGACTGTATATAATTACTGGACGTAGCTTCCGGTCTCTTCTGAATAGAGAAATGTGAAGCCAGTTGGGCGTGTCTTACCGTCGCCATCTTGCCGTGTCACGTACGTCGTCACTCCAGGAAAATCCTAAAATGGGCACAGCGCGGCCGCGGGGCAAATGATTGACAGCTGACGTACTGTGGGCTAAACGCTAACTGAGCTAACACGAAACTAAGAGGAGCTAACAAAGATAAGGCTCCTAAGCGGCATGGTTAAGGTAAGACATGCTTAGACTTGCAATTCGCTGACTAAACACCGCCGTTGTGCGACTCTGTAACAAACTGAGACCTTATTAAGAGCAAAGAAGGAGCTAACTAGGAGCCTCCGGTCGGCAGGCAGAGCTTCCGGTCTGTCATAAGGACACGCCCTTAATTATGTGTAATTTGAAGAATAAATAACATCTAAACGAATGAGTTATAAAAAAATTCACCCCCTCACAGTTGACATGAAGGTAAACGTGACCTAATAAACCTAAAATGATTTTTTGAACCAGGCTGTAAACCTGTTTATTTCTGCTGTGAAGTTGGCGTTTTTAACATGGGAGTCTATGGGGATTTGCTCGCTCTTGGAGCCAGCCCCTAGCGGATGAAGGGAGGATTACACTATTTACAACAAGCAAGCGAGCTTCACTGTTCTGAGGCGGAGTTTGCCCCTTGCTTCAACCACATCCATGCGACAGAAATTGTCTCTTTTTGCTACAAGCCTCTCAGTTTGGGTCGGCTGGTCATCTTGTTAGGAATTAACTACCCTCGCCAGAACTAATCGCCTCCGTCTCCCTCCATGTTTGTTTGAAGCATGCGTGTGCACGCGGCGCATCTTGATGTAAACCACTGCAGTAAAGCGCCTATTGCAGCATAAACAACAGAGCTCCATATGAAACGATGGAGATTTTCCATCGTCCAGACGACATATATATCGTTTTATCGCCCTCTGTGGTAGAAATGTGGATATTCTTGTTATTTATCAGTAATTATCTGAAAAGTGCCCCCAATGCAAGCCAAGACCACCAAAAATCATCAAGTCACTCACCTGGAAGTGATCCAGCATCTGTTTCCATGACAACACTAAGAGGGCCTCTTTTCTAACCTTCTTGGGAATTTCTGAGTAGAGTAAAGAGTTCTCCCTGCTTCCGTAAGGCATTCCTGTTCAGCACGCAGGGAAAAAAGCGGAAAAGATGAGTTTCAATACAGCCATCAATCTCACATCCTGAAGAATTATTCTGCTGCCCTGAACGGGAATATAACAAGCAGCAGGCAGACGCGACACTCACCGAGGTAGTAGAGCCGGTGGGAGTGGGGTCCGTTCTCATCGCTCTTCTGCACGAACTGAAAGTCATGAGGAGCCTTGTTGGCGATCATGCCCGAGTACTTCCTGCTGCAGTGGATTATATCCCGGAGTCCCTCCCAGGAGTGTTTCTCCACAAAGAACTGAGACGGGACGTCCTCCATCTCCACCACCTCCGTGCTGTCCGATAGGCCGTCCACAGCCGTCATGCTCACAGTTACACAACTGGATGGACACATCAAAAACAGGAAATGACCACCTGTGTTTGTGACCGCTCACTGCCAGAGTTTCTGTCCCACCGTGGTGAGACAGACGTCTCTGGAACCAGCAGTGTTTCTGTCCCACCGTGGTGAGACAGACGTCTCTGGAACCAGCAGAGTTTCTGTCCCACCGTGGTGAGACAGACGTCTCTGGAACCAGCAGTGTTTCTGTCCCACCGTGGTGAGACAGACGTCTCTGGAACCAGCAGAGTTTCTGTCCCACCGTGATGAGACAGACGTCTCTGGAACCAGCAGTGTTTCTGTCCCGTAGAATTGTTGGGGTCTGAACTAAGAATAGACCGATATATCGGCCGGCTGATATTTTGTTTTTGCCGATATCGGCACCGGCCGAATATGTCAGGTGTGTTGGCTGATATCTCACTCAGCATAATTTACAGGCTTATACATACACACACACACATACTCTATATATATATATATATTTTCGGCTGAAATCACCGAAGCAATGCGGTCAAAACTTGTGGTGACATGACAAACATCCAGCACTCGACTTCTGCACTTTGTGTTTTTATGTGAGAACATATTTAATTTCAGTCTTTCAGCAGCCAATCAGTTATAAGCCTGTATATAATTATTTGTTGTAATAGTCCTACAGAGAAAAATCTAAAAGGCATAATGTAATATACAGCTGTGTGAAAAAGTTTTTGCCCCTGATTTCTTACTTTTTTGCATGTTTGACACACTTAAATGTTTCAGATCATCAAACAAATTTTAATGTGAGTCAAAGATAATCATAAAGACGTAAACACAAAATGCAGTTTTTGAATGAAGATTTTTATTGGGGGGGGATCCAAACCTCCATGGGCCTGTGTGAAAAAGTGATTGCCCCCCCCCCCCCCCCCCCTGTTAAAACATAAATAGGGGATTATCACGCTTACCGGAAGTTGCCGGCTTTTGATACTTCCTCTTCCGGGCCATGTTAACGACAGCCGTTCCTGCTCTGTTATTCTGTTTAAATCGGATAAACTCCAAACATACTTAAGTTTTTATTCTAGACTGAAGTGATATTGGATCAAAAGCTGGATCAAAGCGATCGATTTGCCGCGGTGAAGGGCCGAACTTTATAATAAAACACACGTTTGTTTGTAGCCGGTGGGGCACAACACCGGCACTTCACAGCATGCTAGCATTAGCCAGCTAGCGTTTACTGACGTGCTTAACATTGTGCGTCTTAAAACACACAAACATCTGAAAATCGGGTCTGTACCTCCCCGTTTCCAGTGGAACAACTGGGGACTGCCAAGAAAGGAGATGTTTTCAGATGCTTGTGTGTTTTCAGCCGCACAAAGTTAGGCACGTTATCAAGCTGGCTAATGCTAACCTGCTAACAATAGTCTGCCAGCTACTACTCTGTTGAACTTTGTAAATCGGATAAACGCCAATGCCAAGTTTTCATTCCAGACTGAAGTGATGCTGAGGAAGAAGTGGATTAAAATGACCGATTCGCCGCGGTGAAGGACCGAACTTTATAATAAAACGACACACGTTTGTTTGTGGCCGGCAGGCTATACAGTCGTGTTAGCAGGTTAGCATTAGCCAGCTTGATAACGTGCCTAACTTTGTGCGGCTGAAAACACACAAGCATCTGAAAACATCTCCTTTCTTGGCAGTCCCCAGTTGTTCCACTGGAAACGGGGGGGGGGGGGGGTACAGACCCGATTTTCAGATGTTTGTGTGTTTTAAGACGCACAATGTTAAGCACGTCAGTAAACGTTAGCTGGCTAATGCTAGCATGCTGTAAAGTGCCGGTGTTGTGCCCCACCGGGGACAATCAAACGTGTGTTTTATTATAAAGTTCGGCCCTTCACCGCGGCGAATCGATCGCTTTGATCCAGCTTTTGATCCAGTATCACTTCAGTCTGGAATGAAAACTTAAATATGTTTGGAGTTTATCCGATTTAAACAGTATAACAGAGCAGGAACGGCTGATGTTAACATGGCCCGGAAGAGGAAGTGCCAAATGTTTCAACTTCCGGAAACCGGAACGCGGAAGCGTGATAATCCCCTATTAACTGTGGTTTATCACATCTTTGGAAAGCTGGTTTTAATTTCTCTATCCACATCCAGGCCTGATTACTGCCACACCTGCTCTCAATCAAGAAATCATTTAAATAGGACCTGCCTGACAAAGTGAAGTAGACCAAAAGATCCTCAAAAGCTAGACATCATGCTGCGATCCAAAGAAATTCAGGAACAAATGAGAAACAAAATAATTGAAAATCTATCAGTCTGGAAAAGGTTCCAAAGCCATTTCTAAAGCTTTGGGACTCCAGAGAACCACAGTGAGAACCATTATCCACAAATGGTGAAAACATGGAACAGTGGTGAACCTTCCCAGGAGGGGCCGACCGACCAAAATGACCCCAAGAGCACAGCGACGACTCATCCAAGAGGTCACAAAAGACCCCAGAACAACATCCAAGAACTGCAGGCCTCACTTGCCTCAATTAAGGTCAGTGTTCATGACTCCCCCATCAGAAAGAGACTGGGGGGCAAAAATGGCTGCATGGCAGAGTTCCAAGACCAAAACCACTGCTGAGCAAAAAGAACATAAAGGCTCGTCTCAGTTTAGCCAGAAAGCATCTTGATGATCCCCAAGACTTTTGGGAAAATACTCTGTGGACTGACGAGACAAAAGTGGAACTTTCTGGAAGGTGGAGGTCCCATTACATCTGGCGTAAAAGTAACACGGCATTTCAGAAAAGGAACATCATAGCAACAGTAAAATAAGGTGGTGGTAGTGTGATGGTCTGGGGCTGTTTTGCTGCTTCAGGACCTGGAAAACTTGCTGTGGTAAATGGAACCATGAATTCTGCTTCTACCAAAAAATCCTGAAGGAGAACGTCCGGCCATCTGTTGGTGACCTCAAGCTGAAGCGCACTTGGGTTCTGCAGCAGAACAATGATCCAGAACACACCAGCAAGTCCACCTCTGAATGGCTTAAGAACAACAACATGAAGACTTTGGAGTGGCCTAGTCAAAGTCCCCACCTGAATCCCATTGAGATGCTGTGGCATGACCTTAAAAAGGCGGTTCATGCTGGAAAAGCCTCCAATGTGGCTGAATTACAACAATTCTGCAAAGATGAGTGGAACAAAATTCCTCCACAGCGCTGTAGAAGACTCACTGCCAGTTATCACAAACGCTTGATGCAGTTGTTGCTGCTAAGATGGAACAACCAGTTATTAGGTTTAGGGGGCAATCACTTTTTCATTTAAGTTTGGATTTTTTTCACCCCTTAAAAATAAAAATCTTCATTTAAAAACTGCATTTTGTGTTTACTTGTGTTATCTTTGTCTAATATTTAAATTTTTTTGATGATCTGAAACATATAAAAGTGACTTACATGCAAAAAGTAAGAAATCCGGGGCAAAAACTTCACACAGCTATACATGAGTGGGGTGTAACTGAATATTTTATTTTGAATTTTAATTTATATTCTGCACTGCTGTAATGTCAGATTCATTCATACCCTCCAATTAAAGAAAAGGCTAAATTCACAATAGTAATTCAAACAACAAGAAACTAAAGAAACTAATAAATAAAAATTTACAAAATTATAATTTAGTGAAATAAGACTGACTTTTAATTGTGGTTGGAAATAATAATAATAACAATAAAACAAATAAAACTGTCCCAGACACATTAGGGCACTTTTACCATGAACAGTGGACCAACATACCTGTCAACAGGTGCAGACGTCTGATTGGACGTTACAGAAAACACCTGATTGCAGTGATTGTCTCAAAGTGTTGCTCAATAAAATTTAAGCTTCGGAGCCCCATCATGCTCGTTTATTCTTTTTCATAGAATTTTTAATTACTTTTGTCAATTCCATCTTATTTCACTAACAGCGGATTTTTTTCGTTCTTCAGTTTGAGGGTATGAATAATTTTGAGGACAACTGTATGTACCAGAGATGCACCAATCAGATACCCGGATCAGATATCAGCTCCAATATTGGTTAATTAGCTGGATACGGTATGAAAGAGGCTGATCCAGCCATTTCTGTTTGTATTATCATCATACACAGTTAATACAGTTACAGTGATTCTATGTTTACACTGTTTACGTCATCGCGCTGAGCAGAGAAGTGTCATTTATTTATTTTTGCTGCAAATGAACACTTAATTTGTTCATACATAATATTAGGTAATAACAATGGATTCGATTTATATCGAGCTTTATAAACCGCTCATTATTCATTCGTTCCTCATTCATACGTAAGCTACGTATGTAGCTACAGCTGGGGACACGGACACCAGAACATTCATTCGCCAGCAACACACTTTCTGGAGGCAAGGAGGGATGGGTGTCTTGCCCCAGAACACAACTGCAGATTCAAATTGCCGATCCTTCGATCATTGGAGGACCCACTCTACCACCTGAGCCACTGCCGCCAAAGTAAGCACTTTTATATGTGTGTTTGTTACCTCTATTAACAAGGCCAAACACGTCAAGCCTGATGCCTTCACTCACATGGCGAAGTATACGTTTCATTCATTCAACAGTTGTATCGGATCAGTATCGGCCGATAGGTAGCCCAGGTATCGTGTTGGTTTGGATCGGTGCGTGTGTAATACATACAACTGCAAACATGCACACCACCTGCATGTACATACCTGCACAAAGGGCTGAACGATAGGGCTGTGCAATTAACACAGCCCTATCGTGATTCCAATTGTTGTGTCAACGATCTCTAAACTCATATCATCGAGTTGAAACAATTGTTGTTGTTTTTTTTTGTTGGGTTTTTTTTTTTTTGGGGGGGGGGGGGGGGGGGGTAATTAATTTTTTAGCTCATAATAGTCTATTTTTTAATCATTACTTTTTATATTATAATTAAGAGTTTTTATCTTTTCATTATGATCTTTTAATCATAGTCTTATAATTCTGTCTTTAAATCTCATAATTATGAGAAACTGTGTTAATATTTTTCATTTACAAGTGACAGGAATAGACTTTTGTAGGAATTACGGTTACTTTTATTGAAATAATTACAGTGGGGGGGATTGCCATTTTTGTTAGCACACTTTCTAAAAGTTATTCTAATCTTAGGTTAATCCCACGCAGCTTGCTGGATGTCATGGACAAAAATGTTAGATTTGGAAGTTTCTAGCATTGCACTAAAGCTCAACAAAGTTTATTTTGGGATGTTTTTCATACATATATAAACACACACACACATTATATATATATATATATATATATACATATACACACACATATATATATAGATAGATATATTCTTCTTTTTTCCCCCCTCAAATATAGATAAATTGCAGAGCAGCTAGACGATAGGTACATATTTGTCGCCTATATTTAATTTCAATGCAAGAAACCTTAGAAAGAAATGCTAAATTAATGGATCATGCAACTAGAAAATAAGCGTTTCAATAATCGTGATTTCAATATTGGCCAAAATAATTGTGATAATGATTTTTTTTCCATAATCGGGCAGCCCTACTGAACAATATGGCAAAAAGAATAAAATTATCACAATATATTTCTTTGTATTGTCCGATCTCGATTTTTTGGACAATGTTTTTTAATATCAGTACTCGAGGGCCGGTATCCTGAAGGTATTCGGAGTTTCCTTGGTACAAAACACCTTGTGACTTGTGCAGTTTCACATCAAGCTCTGCACAAGTCTGCTAGTTATCCATTATTTCGAATCAGATGTTGCAGCAGGAAAACTCCTAATACCTGCAGGATGCCAGCACTCGAGGACCGGAGTTGCCCACTCCCTGCGGTAAAGTAAACACAGCCATTAGTTATGGGTGGGTGGTATCACAAAAAAAGATAGATATTTTAATAAATAAATGAATATTGCAGTAATAATATCACAGATGATATTGATAGGCACACAAGAAGAAACAGCCACAGTAAATCCTTCCTCTGTTTGCCCGATTTGACCTAAGACGGTGAAATAAAGCCTGGTTTGCCATGAACATCTTTTTTTTTTTTAATCGTTTCACTTTTTCACATGTTTTGGTTTTTTTGGTTCATTTGTCCACTGTGATGCACAGGTCACATGATGTATGCACAGGTCACGTTATGATTATCACAGTACAATATGGCACATCCCTACCTGCACGTACACATGCAAAACAGTTATCTAATAATAATTGTAACAATCCTTAATGTACCCATACATCATTCAATAACAAGTCTGTATTTATCCATTAAAATGAATACAATACCTTTTCCAGATACCTTCCCTTTTATTGCAAAGTTTGACCTTCTTGACTCTATGCATTCACTGGTGAGCACACCTGACTCCTATCGTGTAACCTAGACAGAGCACAGATGTCAGTAATTACACTACAATACAAATAATGAAAACAGGCTTCACAGACAGAGGAAGAAACAATCATTTGTGTTTTGTTTTTTCATTAAATCATCTTGTTATTTTTGCTGCTACAACTCCAGCTCATTTTCTGTGTACAGGATTTGGGGAATACCCCACATTCTTCCCAGTATAATCTAGAGGGCCAGAGATTAGCCAGCCTGTGGGAAAAAGAAAAATCTAATGATCAAAACATCCTGGGCGATTTTCTGACTGTACTGCCTTGGTTATTGTTGTCGACTGGTCTGCTGCTGTTGTCAAACAAAAACAAGACATTTTATCAACCTAATATTTGCGCATGGTGATCGGTCATGTAGTTTCATTTGTAAGAGGAAGTTAATCTGCACCCAAACTACTGGTTGCTGTGATAAATCGCTTCCTGAACACTGAAATTTCACTAACCGTGGCCTTTACCTTCATTTATATCCACCAGTCTTCGTGGACAAGCCTCATTTGCTTCAGTTACGTTAATAACAACAGGATCTAGCAGGCTAATGACCAAGTGGAGGAAAAGTGGAGTGAAGCAGTAAAATGCCGGTGCCAGTGATGTTAACAGTTTCACGTTAGCTAGCCTACAATGGATCTTTGTTCTCCAATTGCAACTCTTCAGTAACACCGGCAAATTCATCCGGATTAACATTTTCAAATAAACGTTGTAACTGGTGGTTGACAGTGACTGGTGAAGGCTTATCAGTTATAAATGGCGGTTATAAAAACAGTTTCTGTTTTATATAATATCGCTTCAGTACATTTTGACAGGACTGCCCTCCTCTGTCATTTCCACTCTGAAGCTAACTAGCTAGCATCCAACGCTAGGTAGCCGCTAAGTAGCGGTAGCTGGCTTGCTTTAAAACGTTAGTCACGCGACCCCGCATGACTAGGTTTATAAACCACATACGGTACTTACCAGTCTGGCCAGTCTATTTAACCGGGTAAAAACGTTATTAGCTGGGTGTCAAACAGATTGTGCGATTGCTAAAGGTTGAATCCATGGCCCAGAGCAGCCACACAAGATACAGCTGGCTTTCCGATGAACAGGCGGAACCTTTCTCCTGATGCAGAGTATACGCCGGTACTTTTACGCAAGCGTACAGCTCAAAGCGCTTCCAGTAGCAGTGATCATAGTTATCTACGGCAGTGATGGTTTATTTTTATCCGCATTTGCTCATCTTTTGCGCAAATACTCTGGACTAAATCTGTGTTATAAGCCAACATAAATTGTAAGAAAAATAATTTAAATAAGTTACCCTCGTAAAAGATGTCAAAATCGTTATTTTTTACCTAAAATTATGCTACAGTGTTATATCCTCTTAAGAGGCTAAAAACGAGCTTAAACAATAATACTCATGATTGAAATATGCTTTAATCATATCAAATCTTTAAAAAAAAGAAAAAAATTAACATAAAATATCAGGAATTTTGTCCCATTAAAACAATAATAATTAGGGGTTCACGATTGTGTTCAGTCCGATAACAGGAAATTATTACATCATTCCGATACCATGACAACTTGTCCCGATAACTTATATATTTTGTCGTGCTCCGCTCATATGAGACTGGAATCATTTAAATTGCTCTTATTTACATCAAGTCTGACCCGACATCGTTCACTGCTATACTTCATTTTCTGTTGAACTTCTTGATTGCACTTTTTCAGTCTGTAATCCAGATGCTTGTATTTACATCAGTTTAAGGAGCCTTTATTTTTGCATCAGCAAATAATGCACTTTACCTTGTGTTGCTGTGCATTGAGATATTTCATTTTGGTTGATATCTTCAGAAAATGTTAGTTTGCTGATAGTTTCAACTGGAAAACAAATATTTCATTTCAAGAGTAAGAAGTCTTGGTTTTGTTGGCGGTATTGATGTCATGAATAGTATACATGTGTGCTATTGGATATCAGTTATCAGCATTGGCCTTATGGAGCTAAAATTTAAGTTATCAGTATTGGTTTTTAAAAAAGTTATTGTACATCCCTAATAACGTTAAATTTTTCATTTATTAATGGAAAAAAAAAGAAAAAAGAGAGCAAGTTGGAGAAACCCAGTTTTATTTTATTTATACAAATACAGCCATTCTACTTCAGAGGGATGAAACGGGAAGAGTGCGTGGCTCCGATACCGGGGCGGCTCGTGCTTGACTGGCTTGTATGTGATGGAGAACTCTCCCAAGTAGTGGCCACACATCTCAGGCTGAGGGAGAGAACAAATCATCTGGTCATCATCAGGTACTTACTGTGTAACGTACACTATACATACAAGTACATGACATTAAAATACAAGGTGTAATTTCAGTTTTTAATTCAACACAACACAAGCTAAATTCCAAATACAGAAAATAATTAATTTCAAGCCAATAGCATTCGGACAGAGAGGTTCCTATAACTCCCCGTCTGGAGTTTAGTTATCAGAACTACCTTCCCCTTCAGTTTGTGTTCACACATGAGGGAGGAGCTTGATAGGGACAATGTTTGATGCAATCATCTGAGACAGACAAATGTATGCCCCAGATCATCTGATACAAGACTGAGGTTTTCTCATCTCTTTCATTCAAAGCTATTATAAAAGCTAATTTGCAGCTTTCCCTCATACGGTCATTGTATCACGTAACAGAACAGCCCCCCGTTGGAAAGCTGCCCTACTAATTACCTTTTGTTGAAGAGCACGGACCCTTTAGCGGACTGACCGGTGTTTGTCCACTAAAGTGTCCGAGCAGCAGGCGCAGATTGTACCGACACAATGTGCATCTGTATTTGCCTTTTCCATCTCTTTTATTCAAAGCTATTTTAAAAGCTAACTTACCAGCTTTCCCTTATTTACCTTTTGCTGAAGTGCCCGAAACCTTAGTGGCTGGTTCGTCCACTTAAGTGTCCGGGTGGCAGCCGCAGATTCTACCGCTTTACTTTGCAGCTGTGTCTGGTCATTAAATTAATATGAAAATATTTGCTTTTGGACATCTCAAAGTAGTCATCGATTCGGGACGTGCACCATTGTCATGGATTTAATAATGAATTGGTACACTCCTTCTGTAATAGTTCTGTCGTTATTACGATCTCAGTAAACAGGTAAACAGCGGCCCTTGCGCCCACTTTGCAAGGGCGGGGCTTGCTAGTTCTACCAATCACAGACCTGCCTCGGAGCAGGAGCTAAAAAGGTTCTTGGAACTGAGGTTCCTATGTGTCTGAATGCACAACAAAAAGGCCTGGTTCCCGAAAAGGTTCTATGATCTCCAGAAGGTTCCTACCCAGTCCGAAAACGCCTCATGTTTTCTAGTGGCATCTGCAGAGGACAGATGCCACTAGAAATAATAATCACCATGCTTCAAATTTACAGCAAAAATGTCCAATGAAGAAAATATCAGTACCAAATATCATCAGTCTTCTGTCATATTACAATTTCAGAAAGTAAAACAATGGCAATCAAAACCCCCAAAGATGCCCGCTGACCTCCGGCACCTCACCTTGATTTCAACCTGGGTGAAGGCCTTGCCGTTGTACACTCCAATATGGAGCCGACCATCTCAGGCAGGATGACCATATCCCTCGGTGGGTCTTCACCTTTCCTCGGGTTTCTCCATGGGAGGGGCCTCCTTCTTGGCCTTGCCGGAGACAGCGTGAAGGGTCTGCTGCTTGCGCGCAGGCACATGGTTGAGCCTCCTCCTCTGCCGGCCGCAGTACAGCTGCACCTGCTTCTCGCTGTACCGTGCGGAAGCAAATCATTGGTGAGGTCACACCAACACATGGACACATCGGAGACTGGAAGCAGGTTTACTGTCAGAGCTTCTGCACAGTTTACTACAATATTAAGTCTCGTTCAAAACATAGAAGATGTTCCTTCATTTTAAAAAAAAATTATCAGATAATTTTATTCAAAAAAACTTTCCTCCAATCAGACCAAAAGACCATCTAGTTTTAAACATTTGCTATCCACCCAAAAAGCCAAAGAAGTGCAGTTTAAGGATTCTTAGGAAGGTTTTAGCAGGCCAATAAATATAGTACGCTTTAAGGATCACCAACTCTCCAGACCTCTTGGGCCAGTGTCCGGAAGGTTTTCAACATTTCACTGCTCCAACACACCTGACTCAAATTAACTGGGTCCGGCAGTCTATGAAGTTCTGCATTAATTTGGGTTAGGTGTGTTGGAGCAGGGTGGCATTGAAAGCCGTCTGGACTTTGGCCAAAGAGGTCCAAAGTTTGTGATCCCTGGCTGTGGATTTTGTGATTTGAGTTTCAGAAGATCTGGGTCATCTGTTTTATCACTGTAAATTTTTTTATGTTTTTACTGTACGGTTTATGCTTCATCCTGTACTTTTACCGCGGAAAATTGCACAATGGCTACATCTCCTGTCCTGCTTTCACAGAGTTTCCACTCTTTTCTTTAAGTTATTTTCCAGGACTTCTCCACGACCTTTTCAGGACTTTTCCAGCTGCTTCGGTACGAGTCAAGTTATCACAACATAGACTAATAAATTCCACCCCAAGCTTTAGCAAAGTGTTCTACAACTGTAGCTTACATTTTTTACAGCAATGAAGATGAAGCCACGACAAAGCCGAGGGAGGAAAAATCATTTTCCAGGACATTTCACTCTTTTCTTATTTTCCATGACTAGAAAAATGTTAATTGTTCCAGGTTTACCAGGATGCATGGGAACCCTGTTTCATACATTTCTGTGTGTGAATCCTTCCACTTGCATTTTCAATAAAGCTGAAGACATGATTGACATAATTAAATCTATTAAAGAGATCGGGTTTTAAAGCTTATCCGGGTGTTTTACTTTGAAAATGGTTTTCATAGAATTGTCTCGTGTTCCTGCTAAACTTCCTGTCCGGCTACACAAATTCAGCCGCGGCTCACGCAGAAAACAGAACAAAAGCCGAAACGATCGCTTCACAGCGCACCACGAAGCACCTGATGTGATCGACACTGTTAACAAGGGCGCTGAAATGAAACTGATGCGCTTCCGTGTCCAGTGCGTCCCCAGGGTCAATCCGAGCCTTCGGGCCTCTACTTTCATGTAGTGGTGAGTTTGTTTGCAACTGCCTCCCCCCTGTAATTTGCTTTTCCTCTTAGTTTTGGTGTGTATGGGATGTTTTTGGGTGGAGATTTTTGTATATTGCTGCTTTCCCACTGAAATTAGCAGGTTCACACGGGTTTTTCATCGACCCGCTCATAATCGACATTTAGCTCCTTTCCTTTTGACAAAAAAAAAAAAAAGCTGGGTCCGATCACTTGCTGGCAAGCTGCATGGCCTCTGTCCCCACCACTGCTTGTCTGGTGACGCCATCACGCTGGGTTAGTGATGTCAGTCATGCGACAGGAATCAGGAACACAAACAATGGAGAGCGAGTCAGGCCGTTGTCTACGTGCCTTCTTGTTGCACCTTTGTCCGTCCTCAGAATGGAGGAAAACCAGCGGGCACAGATGGAACGGAGGTAACGTGAGTTTGTGGCCGAAGCAGAGCTGTTTTGGTTCGTTGTATGAGACACAACTGGCGTGATGTCACAATGTAGGCATGTACCGCCCATCGTCGTCTGGGTCTGGTGTTCCCACAGCGTGCAGATCGGAGCCAAGCCGTTTGACGCAGGTCGGTGAGTCTTTCCCACTGCTACGAAAAGCCGATTGTTCACTGGTTTTCACAGGTTTCTTGGCCAGTGGGAAAGAGGTATATATCGCCAGCCAATGACAGAGCTAAGGGCATGACACTGTGTGGGGATAAGCTCATGATTGGAGCAGACGTCAGTCACTTGATGTTCCCTGATCACTTCTACCCCCAAATGGGCTATATGCCCGGCTCCACTACTTCCTGAACTTCAGACAGCACCTTTGCTTCCTGTCTTTCATTACTGGTTGAACTAATTACTCCAGGTGTGTCTGGCCAGTTACTGAGGTCAGACACACCTGGGTTAATCAGTTCGTCCAGTCACAACAGACAGAGAGCAAAGGTGCTGTCTGATAGTGGAGCCGGGCATATAGCCATTCACGATGAATTGGTTCAGAATTTCATTAGCTGGGTTTCCATTACACTTTTTGGAAGAATAAAAGCAATGTTTCTTACATGTTAAAGTACAATTGTGATATGTAGGTGTTTCCATTGAAGGGTGTAAGCTGTAATTCTGGTAAAATCCCATCCCGGTGTTTTGTAGGGTTACGGTGTTAAATGTTCCTCATCCCTGCATCCCACATTTCAAAAGGCGTAAGATGTCCTGGTACAACTTCACAGCCACATACACATTAACTGACAGCACCCAAAAAGGACTGTACAGAGAGGAGGCTGCATAATGCGTCACTCACTAAGACATGTCCAGAAGCTGGTCCAGGTCCACACCTCTGTAGGTGAACTTCCTGAAGGTACGCTTCTTCTTGATCTCAGTATCCGCCTGGAAGAGGAGCATCCCCCCGGTCAGTATGTTAGCATCATGGGTTAATACTCCCGTTACAGCGTTGTTGTTAAACTTCCATTATGACTGCCGTTACTTAAAATAAAAGAAACTTTCTAAAAAAATTATAATAATAACAGTCATTTAAAGATATAACAATGGCACAAAGATGGACAGTTCACGTGAAGCAACATTTTCAGACTCAGCTGACCACCGGTTTAGCTTAGCCACAAACGGCCTTCACAGGAGCTGAAACAGGGCTAATAATCTACTTCATCTGTAACTACGGGGATCGATTTTCATCAGAATAGTTAGAACACATTTATAACTGCTGGATGATGTAGATGGCTGTTCTAGTTAGCGACTAAGATGCTCAGATGCCTTAAGATTGCAGTTTAAAAGCGATGGCTTGTAAATTCACCTACCATCTTGCCTGACGATCCGGTAGGAAAGAACGCACGGTAGTCTCGTCAGGCCTGATATCGCGAGATTTCAGAAGGGAGCGAAGTTGCCTTCCGGTGTTGTTTGCAAATATGAACGGCAGGTGTCGCAGTTGCGCCGTCGGCCTTTCAGAGGTTCTCACAATTATTCATACCCTCCAATTAAAGAAAAGGCTAAATTCACAATACTTATTCAAATAATTCGGAAGTGTATTGCATTCACCTGAAAAAAATGAAATTGGTCTGTTTTTCTGCATGAATTACATTAAAAAAATGTTTTTCTGAATTAATGAGATAAATCATTACCTAAAAAAATCCGTGTTTCTGTGAATTAACAAGATAAACTGTGTGGTGGAGTGAAAAAGAGGGGAAAACAATCCAGAAAAACACAACATTTTCTATTTATTTTTTTTTGTAAAAAAAAAAAAAGGTTATCTAGTTCAGAAAAACAGAATGTTTTTATTTATTTTTGTAAAAATTATCTTGTTGATTTTGGAAAACAGAAAGTTTTGTTAATTTATTTATTTTAAATGATCTAGTTAATTCAGAGAAACAGAACATTTTTTGGTAAAAAAAAAACAAAAAAAAAACTATTGTTAATTCAGAAAAACAGACCAATTTTTTTTCAGGTGAATAACAACTAACTAATAATAAATAAATAAAAAATTAAAAAATTATGTTATTGACAGAGAATATTGCTTTTGAATTATGGTTAAAAAATAATCATT
>JALJCO010009619.1:0-14590 GCA_023101725.1 Atherinomorus stipes
CCATCATTCTCTCCATCATCTGCCTCCTCCTCACTCGCAACTTCTGTCCTCCTTCTTGAAACTGAAACCTTCATCCATAACACTGACATTTTTTTCCTCATCTTCACTTCTACAAGTGTTGCTCTCTCAGAGGCCATCTTTAACTCCTGGCCTCACCATTCTTTCCTCTTCATTTCTTTCCTTTGTTTTTTCTTTCTTTTTCTCATTCTTCACATTCCCCCCCCCCCCCCCCCGAAAACTGGAATTGTCTCCCCTTTAAAATGTTCCTTTCGTTGTGGCAACTAGTAAGCATCAAAATTTGAAAATTATTATGAAGAACCATACGGGTTATATTTAGACTTCTTATTATCCTATTTGTTCTCGTCCCATTTGGACGGTAAGATTGTAACATGGTTTGATTGATCAGCCTCATTGCTGTGATATTGATCACACGGAATAGTCACTGGAACTTCAGCCCCTGAAACAGAGACTCTCCAAACTTTATTTCCATATCCAAACTCTTTTTGTGTTTGCTCTAATCAAAATGAACTAATTAGGAAAATATGCTCCAACAAATCACACCAGTGAGTCTATCAGCAAGCAATTAATGGACCCGTTAAACCATAAAGGCCCATCATCCTCAGCATTTCATTTGTCTTCAGTTTGACTAACTTTGTGTGTTGAAAAGGCACCACTTCACCTGGAGAAACTTGGGTGGTTTAGCGGCTCCACTCCGATGGGTGGCAGACAGACATCTCCTGCATGTCTGCTGCCATGGAAGAGGAGGAAAAGGCGTGTTTGATACAATGTCATAACTAAGTTTATGAACAGCCAAAGATTAAATCTGTAATTATTACTTTTTGTGAATCCATCTTTATTTCATCTTTATTTTATGCCATGAGAGCATTTTGGACACACAAGTGATGTATAATTTCAGGACATTCAAATTCGGAGGGGGGATGGAAACTCTAAAGCCCCCCCATAGATTTAACACTGCTCCAAGGGACAATTCAGAGTAATAATAATGCATATGAAACATGGCGGCCCAGGGAGCAGTTCGGGGAGGTAAGGGTCTGTCTTTTGGGCACACACCGAGGACTCAAGACCAGGTCCTCCTCAGACACCTGTGTTACTAGGCTACTGTTCCCCCAACCACCATCGTAGGATCACCTTTTAAATGCGGACATTTTTGGACAACATAGAAGATATTTACTCCATAGTGAAAGGTAAAGATTTGTTCATTTTTTGCTGTGAGGTGAAAAGGCTGACCACCACATTGAACTCTCCTGTGTATAACTCTGACTATTTAGTTTGTTTTATTGTTTAAAGCTAATTGTTTTAGGATTAGACCAGCAGAAATACCAGTCACAGCAGATAAGCAACACTGAGGTCCTTTGGTTGAGGGAAAAAACACGTGACAAAACATAATTTATCACTACATGCTGTGGAACATTTTCTCCAACCACTGTAACATTTCTGAATGTATGTTTTAAATGACAGATTTACACCTCTGACGTACTGCTCTGACTGGTTCTTAGTTTTTATATAAAATTAGTCTTTTTCAACAATGAAACCACAGTTACTATTTACTGCTCCTAAGACCTTCATCTGAAAAAAAAATCCTAAAGTTTATTTTACCTTGTGGCATACACTTTTAGTTATTCCAGTTAGGTTTCTTATGCAAATAACTCTTAAAACAGCGTTTTAAGTCCCCCTTAAGGCATGCACGCTGTGTTCAATGACATCTCCCAGTTAAATGAAAACTACACTCTCAATATTGTTTATGTTTTGTGTTCACTGTTGTTTCCCCACCAACAGTTCTCAGCCAAGTGGAACCATCTTCCATAGAATTTAGTGGAGGTGGAAGACAAGCTCTTAATCGCCTGTGTTATTGAATTATTGAATTAAAAGCTTAAGTACTCTGGGTGAGCATGTCAATTTTTCACAACTGAATGGTACAGCGCTCATTTCATTTTCATCTGAATAGATCATTTGTGTATGTAAAATGTAGAAGAATGGAAGTATTACACAGATCAGTTTCATTGTCTGTAATTCCTTTTTTTTTCTTTTTGCTGTGACTGTAATCATTGTGAGAGACAAGTCATATTCATCCAACAGCCTATGCTAGTCCTTAATCTGCATTCAGATCCCTTAAAAAACATTGCACTTTTTTGTCAAGCTGTTGTACTGTAGCACATTGCTAATTAAGAGGGGGTTTGATTCAAAGCAAATTTTGCAGAAATGTGGCAGAAGTATAAGTTTAAGCTGTTTTAAATCCCTAAGAGGCACAGTGGTAAATAGGTGGAGGAGTAAGTGTTGCAGCAAATGGTTCAACCCCTTCCTACTTGACATTCTGCTCACCTGTCTTCATCCCTCATGTTCTGAAACCCTGGGACTGATACAGATAAAATGATGCGATGTTTCTGTCTGTATTTCAATGGGATGAGTTGCTGTGACCCACGCAATCTCCCTCTCAAAGAGTATTTCAACTTATGCAGATGAGCTCATCAGAGCTGCCTGCTGAGATGAGACATCTAGGTCTGGAATTGTGTCAATACCAGCACCAAAACAAATGCAAATCAAAATCCAAATTAATGTGTTTTCCCTGAGGAGAAATGGAATCGTACTTATAGTCAGCTCTCAGTAGATGACAGGATTCTGTTATCCAGAGCTCATGGAAAACAAGGTACTCTCAAACTGCTCACTGCGCCAGGGTACAAACGTCAGTGTCTCTGGATAGAGAAACTAAACTAAACTAAGTGAAAAGGAACAGGAGGCTTTTGTGAGACTGATTTACAGATGAGAAACATTCCCAGGATTCCTTTGTTTAGTGATCTACTCTGGTAAACAGACATCCCTGTGTATAGTTAAACATGCTGTAGACAAGCAGATGTAGCGGATATGCCTTGGGGTTTTCCAAATAATATTACTCTGGTCACAGCGGTGTTTCCGTCTCTGTCTACGGCTGGAACGAATAGGCTGCAACCATGTTTGGAAAGCAGGTTATGTTTGGAGAGAAATGAACAAATGGATGGATTGCAGCAGTTGGGCTGTTTTAATATGCTTGCAGACCGTGGCCTGTCTGTCACCACGCCTACCTTATCTGCATTTGACTGAACAGTAAATAGTGCACAATGCATACAAACAGCAAATTTGCACATGCACTCACAAATCTAATGGGGTAGGAAACAAATGATAGACATTTTGGACACTCAAAATCTTCTCAGTGAGGATTCTCTATTCTCTTTGTGGTGGATAATTTTCTCTCTTTCTTTTTTTTTTTTTTGCATATACTTGTCATAACCTTTCACTCACTATTTGTTCAACCCTTTGCAGCAGTAATGACCTACTTTCCCCCACAGGGATCATTAAAATTTAATTTTGTCTAATCAAAGAATTCATAGCAAAAGTCCTTGGTTGTAGCTGCTTGTTGCAGCTGAAAGCTAACTTCTACTTTCCTGTTAGGTTCAGGTCTCATCATTTGTCAGACACATTCATATTTAAACAAGCCATGTAGTTATTTAGTGACAGGAGCACTGACGACATTCTGAAAACAGCACAAACATATCCATCGCAGTGATACATACGTTTAATAAAAGCATTGAGCAGAGGAAGTCAACTCATCTTTTGTTGGGTGCACTAATTCACAGTGCCTGTTTTTATTTGACTTTATTAAATATAAATAGCTGTGTAAAATACTGATTGTGTTGTTATTTTTTTTTCTTTCTGCTCTAACTAAGATACTAATAAGTAACATGTGCTGGTACACAGTGTATAGCTAAAGTCGGCACATTTGCAGAGTCACTAGTGCTATCTGTTGTCAACACGTAAAAAGCACCTTTTAGACATAAATGCACTTCTCTCACATAAAACATGACAGCTTTAGAAGTTGTCACCAGTCAAAAACAAACGCCTTCCATGCACACAGTGTATACAAATTTAATAAAGTACACAACGAGTACAGTAGCCCACATTCACGTGTAAGCTCAGCTTATTTTCACATAAACTGCAGAGGACAACGATAAAATTACAAATACATTCTTAAAAAAAATTGTTTTTTATAGGAACTTCAAATGGTTTTTATGAAAAGGGACATTCCCTGTTGCACCACCATTAACAGTTCATAAGACACTTCACTTTTGAATGTAACGTCACTGATATGTATTTCCTGTGATATTCAAAGAGATGTTCCTTATACACTAAATGGAGACAGAAAGCTTCACTGTACAAAAGCAGACAGGACTCAATAGCGTAACAGTAGCAATTTGTTCAACAGCCTCACAAAATTGGAGTTTGAAATGTGTAAAATACAGACATCTAAATCGACAGGTACAGTACACCATGAAAACACTTGAAGCCAGTTAAGCACTGACACCCCCCCCCCCCCCCTCCCTCCCCCTCCCCAAACCTTCACAGCAGTCAAGGACACATATTTCACCTAAACACAACAAGTCACAAACTCAAAAATAATAATAATTAAAAGCAAAACAAAAAAAAGAAAGAAAGAAAGAAATTGAAGAGGTTTCAAAAATGAAAAAACATACAAAGCAGATGGTTTTTGGTTATACAATGCTTGTCTGAACACCTCAGTGGATCAAAATAAATCACCTCTTGGTCATCAATCAGAGAGGGCATCATCACACCCCTGGCAAGTGAGACAGAGCGTGATCGCCTCACCTGTCAGTTCCCAGAGTCCCTCGGGTCGAGAACGCAATCCGACCCCCCGCACTCCTGGCTGATGACAGAGCTGTGAATAAGAGTGCTTGACAGGGACTTAGGCCTGAGCTCGCAAGTCAGGTAGGAGGGCTCCTCCAGCTCGGTGTGCAGTGGGGAGCATTGGCCATCTGGTGGGCCATAGGCACTGCTGTCGGATCCACCGTCCCTCTCTTCTTTGGACTCTTGATTGGCGAAGTCCAGGGGCATACTACTCTTGGTGGGACTGCTGGATGCAGATGGACTCTCTTGTAGCGGTGGGCTTAGAGCACGCTGCGATTTTAAGTAAGGTTTGACATTGGCCACAAGGATTGTACTGTCCCGCTGTTCTTTTCCAAACGTGCTGAGGGTTTTTCTGCTGTTGCAGCTGATGGTGCCATAAATCTCTGTCTCTACCATGGCATCCATTCCCACAGGGATGAAAAGGTTGGTGCGATTATCTGCGCTGTCTGCTTGGCTTCCTACCCGTAACTTTGGCATCCAGCATCTGTCAGAATGTCCCAGTGCACGACATTCATCGGTGCAGTGGACTGATTTGTCTTGCTCTGCAAAAACAGTTAAACATTTGTTATTGGAGCCTGCTGGGGTAAGTATAAACAACCTAGAGGAACATGCAGATGACATTTTGAAGGATGTGCAGTAATATTTGAACATGACGAACAACTATCCATTCTTAAACTCCTGCTATGACTGCAAGCTACATCTTTTTTGAAAAGTTATTTTTATGTCACATCAATGATAAAATGGTACTCAGAAGGGCAACATTAACAGTAAGTTATCTTTTATCATAACACTTTTTTTTTCTTTCCCAGAAAAGCTTTCAATGCAACCTTAAGTTGATGATACATGAAAATATCTTATGAAAAACTTAATTTGGCTGATCTTTCTGTAAATATAGCAAATGAGTGATTTGTCCTACTTATGAAACATTTTCCCTCTGGTATTATTAACAACATGTGTAGGTGTTTCCTGGGAAATATCATCTGGTGCAGAGGAAGTGATGTTTTCATTTACATTTCCATCAGAAGCAGCTTGTGATAAAAAGGTTATTCTGAAAAATAGATGGCTATTTTAACCATCTCTAAACAGAAGCAGGTGAGAAATTCAGTAGGCAGGATTTCATTCGAGCTGTTATTCAAGCTAAATATGCTCATTTAGTCCCAGTTTAAGTTGTCATACGCTTAAGTTGACATTTACTGTATGGTTTATTCCTTCATCCACCAGAAACCTTCTGTGTCCCTCAGTTCGGTATCCTTTCTGAATGTTTAGCTTGCTATTTACTGTGTCTCTTTAGACTGATTTTTTTTTTTTTTGGCTCATTTTAATACTTTTCTACTGACAAATTATGCATGTGTGCAACATGTACTTAGCATAGTGGGTGTATTTTGACAGGGTAGAGTTGTCTCAACTAAACACTGGTTGTATCTGAAATCACAACCCACTACAGCAGGGCCACTCGATCCAATCGTATGAGGGCTGCAACCCTGCAGGTCTTCAATGTCTCCAAGCTCCAACACACCTGATTCAAGTAAATGAGTAATTGTGCAGAGCTGGATAAGCTATTGGATCTATCTAGTATGAATTGAATCGCCCTGCACTGCAGTAAATACGTAGCTGACAACACTGTGAGCTTATGATTTTTGTGAAGCTGTCTAAAATTATAGAGGGACTTCATACACCCTATGATGTATTCAAAGTATCTGACAAAGCATTCATTCATTCATTCATTCATTCATTCATTCATCCATCCATTCATTCATTCATTCGCTTATAGATCTTATCAATTTAAACTACAGATTAAAGGATAGCCTTTTTTTTTTTAACTTGGACCTTATTTCTAGGAGTATATACGTGCATTTACTCACCTGTAAAGTTTCTGCATCACTTTGAGTCCTTCGGAAGATTTTTTGTTGAGTTGCCCTACGGTGTACATCCTGTAAAATGGCTGAGACGGGGCAGCCACTATATAAGACATCATCTGTTGTAAAACTAAGTAGAATGAACGTGCGAATGAGTACTATTGTCCTGAGTTGAGAGTTTCGCAAATTTTGTTTTGTTGTTGTCTGGGCAGCGAGCTGCTCCTCTCAGCTGTACTAGGGAAGTGTGCATCGTGAACGCATGGCGCCGAAAAGTGTGTAGAACACCTTGATAACTAATTGGAAGCTAAATCTGGACTCACAGGACAATAGTTCTCATTCGTTCGTTCATTCTACTTAAAGTATTGGTGAAAATCAAGGAGTTTTGCTGCAGATAATTCCTTCTATAGTGACTGCCCCGTCTCCGCCATTATTACTGGATGCACGCCGAAGGGCAACTTAACGTAATATCTTCCGAAGGACTCAAAGTGATGCAGAAACTTTACCGGTGAGTAAATGCACGCATATACTCCTAGAAATAAAGTCCAGGGTGAAAAAAAAAGAAAGTTATCCTGTTAATTTACCTTCAATATGACTTTTTTATGAATTAACATAGATATTTTCATCTCTCCTTTTTACTGAAGGAATCAGATGAATACATACTTGTGGAGCAAAAATAATGTGTTGAATTTACAGTAATTAATTTGAACATAGCAGAAAATCACAAATGCCACAACAGTCAAGGATTACTTGCACTTGTACGTCAAGTGCAGTTACCTGCTATAGCTGTGCAACGGCAGTAGTTTCTTTTGTGGTGCATAAAAAGTAGTCTGAAGCCCTCCTTCATTATTTTGATGCCACATAGTAAGGATCAGTGAGTAAATGTGTGATCAGACAACTTTTTCAAAACATCTGTTTACAATATTGAACTCTTGCAAATTCAGCTTACAGGCTCAGTAGATATGTGATAAAACAAAGAAGATAAATAAGCATGCATAAATAGTGCAACACTCAAATAATAGCAGCTAGCATCAGAATCACAAGTAGCAATATGTCTGTATGTGCCGCTTTCTAGCTGAAACTTGCTGGATGGTCTCTGAGTCACTGCTTCATGAGAGCAGCGCATATGCAAGCATATTGAGTAAGGTCAAATTAAAGGAAAGTGCAGTTGAAAAGTTCAAAATTCAACACTTCAGTTGAAGTAAACTTCAATATAACCTCTCAATGTCAGTTTTATCAGTTTAAAATGCTTCGCTTTCTGAGAGTAATTTTTTATTTCCTCAACCAAGATTTATGTTTCCTGTTTTAAAATAACCTTTTAGTCAGGGGATAAAGGAAAAGGTTAGTTTGCTATTGCTTTTATAAAACTCACTCTTGACACATGCACCAATCACATTGAGTAGTATCTCATATCAGGTAATGACAGCCTCTTGACTTGCTTTTTGTAGCCAGGATGGTGCCCATCGAGGTTGAAAAGTGCACAGCATCTACAGTCAACATTTTGATGGTTGTGAGCAGCTGCAAGTAACTAGAAGTAACCTAAAGAGCTACCTGAAACACAATAACTGTCTCGTCTATCCACCTTTCAGTTGTCAAATTTCATTGACTTTTATATAACTGGATTTTTGCTTTCTTTGGATTTCCATTCTTTTATTTGCCTGCATCAGCTTCAACATATTACTGTAAACTGCTTGTTGTATTTACAAGGTCTCTGTCTACGTCACATATTTTTTGCACTATTCAAACTCAACTTTTCAATCTTTCATCATCTACAGTATGCCTGTTTTACCAGCTCAGGATTGGAGGGGGTAAGGGGGCCTTCCCAGGGCACCCTGGTAAGGTTGCTGGATTAACACTAGGATAAAGTTGCCCATTAAAACTAGATTCTGAGAAGATCATTTGCATCAAGATGTTCAGATCAATTCATTTGTTATGCAAGTTAACATGCAGTCAGCAATGCAATAAAATATTGTGGGAAAAAAAAACAGTCAATTAACCCTCCACAAATGCTAAAAGGAAATGAAAACACAAGCCAAAAAAAGTAGCACAAACATGAAAAAAGTAAGAGTAAGAATTTAAACAATAAAGATAGATATAAATAAACATTTTTGTATAGGACCCAAAGCTAAAAATGTAAATTCTTAAGATCTAAAAGTATTTAACTTGCATTTATTTACTGATTATCGACAGTTTTTTAATGGATCTTTAGTTTCTGTTTGTTGACACGTTTTGAAACCTGCCATTTGTTGAGCTCTTCCGTACTTTGAATATTTCAAACAACAATTAAGAGTTTTTTTCATCAAGAAAAAAAAAATAGACTATATAATTTTTCCTTACTGTGTTTTTTTTTCTAAGTTTAAATAAAACAGATGAAGGACTAAAACGAAAAGAAAAGCAGAAACTAAAAAGAAGCTCTGGATACTTTTGGTGATGCTGATAAAAATGCAAACACAAGCTTTAAAGGGACATTATGTAACAATTGTATATTGCAAGCAACTCGCTAGTACTTTTCACGCAGCGTTCACGTGAAACCGGGCAGACGGACGACAGCCGCTGCATGTAAAGACATAAACAAGCCTCTAGGAGAAGATGTGGTCTGTCAGTTACAGTGATTTCAGTCCACATCTGATATGTTGTCATGGCAATGTCGTATTGTTTTCCCTGACCCATGTTTTACCATCTTTCTCTCGGCTTCTGTGAGCTTCTACTGAATGCAAAAACATGGCGACACGACATGGTAGCCACCACCAAACCGACCCGCTCGATGTACATGTGAGTGATACGAACGGCAAATTCAGAGCTTACAGGAGCACTTCAGTTTGTTGATGGGAGTCATTACTGATTAATGGAAAAACACTTTTGAACGAAATAATCATTTTTTGTGAATAGATAACAGGAGAACTTACACAATATCCCTTTAAAGCTTGTTGATAATGAAAGCATTACCTAAGGGCCAGCAGATGAACATTTTTTGTGTCATTAGAGCAAAAATAAACACAAAAACCTCTCATCATGAGGACATATTGGTGACTGAAGTAGTCTATTTGTTCCATAGTAGCAGCAAAATCTAGTGGATCGGCTGATGCTGCATACCACACATCTATGTACATCCATGTAGATTACTGTTAGTACTTTTTTTTTCTTTAAAGAAATCTTTAAGGATTTATCTTTGTTCCATAATTAATTCTTGTAAATTTCACACCACACCTAATCCTGAAGGGAAAAAGAATCACAGAGAACAACACACAAAAAGCCAATTTCCATGGTGTTATGATGTAGAGGGTGTCTTTTTCTGAAGCCATTTCACTCGGCTATCAAAATTAATTTGACAATAATGCATTGAGGTGTTTTGCATGTAAAGGCATGAAACAAAATGTCAGAAATGTCTTTTTGTAAATTGGTGGAAAATAATAGTTTTCCTTCATTTGTTATACATGAAAATGAATCAGCAATTTCATCCTCCTGTTGTTCTGTCTTCCCATTTAATTTTACTCTAATAAATTTGTTTTCCTTGCTGTGCCTTCCATGAGGCTGAACCAGCTTTTCACTATGTGCACAAACAAATTCAAGCAATGATCACTGAATTCATTAGAATTTGGTTATGCACTTGGGTATTGTATGATGGCTTTCTTGTTAAAATGACAAAAAAAGGAGAGAGAAATAACTCTTTTGCTCAGTTTTTAACTATATGCAATTGAGGAATACAAAATCCCAACCATGTCAAACCATTTGAATAAAAATAATCATTGCATTTCATTCATTGCTTGATGCTCTGATCAGCCTGTCTCTGCCCTGCTGTCATTCCATGATATCAAAGTCCACGAGCAGGCGACGAGCTGAATGAGGCACTTTGAAGGCATTTTCAAACCTGGCTCTGATGAGGATCAGTGCATCGGCCTTGAACAATAGGAAGTGTCACATGACGGGTCTCTTCCTAAAAGAGGTGGTTAGATCCTCCTGTTCAAAGGCAACTGAACTTTCGTCACACACAAGCCTGGACCAGTTTGCTGGAGGACAGACGAAAGAAGAAGAAAACAGAAACCTCCTCTGTGCCACTGCTCCCGAGAGATGTGAAAATCTGCACTAGTGTACCACACGTTCAATGCGAGTTCATTTGCAAAGTACAAGCTCTGACTATCACATACTGATGCTCAAGTCTATTAACACCTACACAAATGCACCCACTCATGGCCACAGGATACGATGAAACTGTTAATTATGCTATGACTGGGCAGAGGTAAATTGTGTTGTTAATTCTACATCAGAACTGTAAGCACTTAGGAATGTTAAAGGGAAAACATTTTGTCTTTTTTTCTCTGAGAAATATTAAAATGTCACATAGGTTAGAGTAATTTCTCGAAGACATTTAATATTTTTTATAGCATGCCAATAGTAGTTTTGGATAAATGGATATTATTTCATATTTATCTCCTAATAGTAGATGAACTTGTCAGTTTTCATCTACATATATGGGCTGCTTTTAATCAGAGATGCTTTCCTTTTAAGCACTAGAAGCTTGCAACCTTAACTTTTCTCATGGTATGCACCAATCCTGCTTTCTGCATGTGCACCCAACTGAAATTATACAGCTATCCATCATATTTGTTTTTCAGAAACAAAGTGTAAATGTGCATAAAACAGTTTCTTTTTGTAAAATCAAATCAGCCAGCATTAACCATTTACCATAGTCGCCCAGTTGCCAGAATAAACCACTGCCATTTTACATTTTAAGTAACCATGGGATACATATAATCACCATGTTTCTGAGCCACAGTAGCTTGGAGTCTTACTTTATCATTTGTGATGCTTTCGTAGGAAAGTGCACACTTTCAAAAGCTGTGTTTCACATCAAAAAATTATGTTTTTCCTAATCCTATATACTTTATTTTTGGTGCCTAAAGCTAAAACTGATTACCTTTACATAAACTGAAATCTACAAATTACTGACCTTATTCAAAATACAAAAAGATAGGATTTCCATAGACAAAATTTAATGCATATTACTGTTTTATATATATATATATATATATATATATATATATATATATATATATATATATATATATATATATATACATATATGGAGATTTTGCTCCATATTGACAAGACAGCATCACACAGTTGCTACAGATTTGTTGGCTGCACATCCATGACGAGAACCTCCCGTTCCACCACATCCCAAAGGTGCTATATTGGATTGAGATCTGGTGACTGTGGAGGCCATTTGAGTACAATGAACTCACTGATATGTTAAAAAAAAAAACAATTTTTGATGACAAGGGTGGCCTCTTAATTTTTTCCATGGCTGTATACTATATATGCCATTTTCAAAGCCAATTCATTCTCCTCACCATTGTCCATAAAAATCTCCTTTTGTCTATTAAAATATCAAAGTGACAGCCTATTTTGGCTGACTGAAACCAAGGGCATTCCAAAGCTATAAAACACTGCCAATGTCCACATATGTGTCAGAAAATGCGGTAAACTCTGAAAGAACATTATAGTTTGATTAAAGGTTCATACACATACAGACAGAGCCATCTGTCTGTCTTCTGCATCTTTTCTTGTGTATTTTGGTCTGTTTTCAGAGAGCTTGCAGGTGTATTGCCAGATTTGGCATAAAGAGCAGTATGAGAAACCATTGAGGCAGTGTTGAGCAGTATAGCTCACATGTGACCAGCTAAAGGAACAAAGAAGAAGAAGAAGAGGAAGAAGTAGAAGTCACAATGTATCCCCTTCCTCTTCATCTTCTACGTTCTCCTTGGTCAGATCATCCATCACCATGGCCTCTGTTTCCACTGTTATGCTGATGACATTCAACTTTATATCCACCAAATCTGTCGACACCCAGACCCATCCTCTTTCAAATTGCAAAATAATTTTCTCAAGCTTCTCATCATCGTTCCCAATTCCTCACCTCAACAGTCAAAGATTTCCTTCTGTCATTTGATAATTCCGCTCTATCACCCTTGTCCCACTGCCAAAACCCCAGCATCATCTTTCATACCAAACTCACCTTCACCCACCATATGAAATCTGTCACTAAAACAGTTTTTCACCATCTTCAAAGGATACAGCACCCACAGAATGATATGCCTTCCTTGTCTACCCACCCTCATGCTGAGCAAGACTCTGAAGCACTTTTTTAATATCTCAAATGCACTACGGAAGCCGAAGCAGATCAAACCAGACGAGAGCGCATGTTCAGCGCCTACCCTGCTGATAATGCAAGCAGAGCTTTTCATCTGTTTACATTCAGCTGTGAGGCAGACGAGGAACGATGGCACAAATGACTTATCAAGCTCTTTCCAACTCAGGGAGACACAAACCTCGTCCTCGTCTACCGCGGCTTCCATAATGTCTTGAACTTGCATGGACGCGCATCGGGGAAGTATACTGTTAGGCTATAAAAATAATGATGTTGTTTCAAGTAAATTATGGACGCTACCCACTCAGGACACTTGGATTACATTGGACGAGCAGTGTGGAGGAATATTTCCAAGTTTTTGTGGACTTTTGTGGACCTTTTTGTTCTGAGTGCCGGTCTCGCAAACATCTTTCTGTGTGAGGAAAGCCTTCACAGCAGCAAGTTGTTACAGTTTTAAGGACGTGTGCAGCTCATTTAAGATATCGGAAAGGGCATCGTTGGGCCGTTGCTCCTCTGTGGCTGCCATTCTGACTGTTTGTGGTTAGAGAGCTGATTCGCCGAAAAAAAACATCTTATAAAGTCCTGCCTCCCGCACTGTGATTGGTCCGGTGAATTTTTTACCAGAGTGGAAATCACTTCCCAATGGAGGGAACCCAGACTGACTTGCTGTGTATCTCATACATGGTGTTGATCAGGCTGGTGTACCAGGCTACATCATTCTGTGGGTGTTGCATCCCTTTAAAACATCACCTGCCTCCGCCCGTCTTTCTTTCCCTGAGGCCGAAACCTTCATTCACGCCTTCATTACATCCCGCATAGACTACATGCAATAATCTTTATGGCATTACCACCGATTTCCTCAACAGACTTAAGTATATCCAAAATTCTGTTGCCCGCCTCCTCACCCACACCCTCTCCTGAGACCACATCACCCCTGTCCTCCAAATTCTTCACTGACTCCCTATTCCAAACCATAGCAAATTCAAATCTTCCTACTCACCCATAAAAGACTCTCTATCCAGGCCCCCAATTTTCTAAAAGACATGCTTCTCTACCTCTATGCTCCCCTGTACCCTCTGCTCTGCTACTGTAACCTCCTGATCATTCCCAGCAGTGTTGTCACAATACCAGAAATTCAGTAGTCGATACCAATACTAGTAATTTCCACGTTACTCGATACTAAATTCGATACCATGATGTGTGTTGTGTGTAAATTATTTACCTCTTTACAAGGTAAGACACCTGAACAGATAAATAAAATCTGCCTGCAGTGGCATTTTGCCTTCAAGTATTCACAACAAACCTTCTTTTTGTAACTATAATAAAGTTTAATTAATCATGAACAAATAAATAGAAAACAACATAAATACAATAATAAAATGGTCAGTTATGGCATGAAGCCTTCATGTAGCCTATTTGAAAGAAAATTTGAAAGAAGTTCAATGCTTTCCATCTGCCCAAAAATGCCAACAGCCACAGATCTGAACATTTTTATACAATGCATAAAGTTTCAACAAGCACAACGGAAATTATCAGATAAGAGAATAACCGCACACGTGTGAGCACATCCACTTGGAGTGAAGCAGTTTTAGACTGTCTATTGATTTATAGACATGATGATAATGGATCACCCTCCAAGAATACTATTTATAATTATTTACAAGTTTAATTGATTACTTAACAGCTTGATTACCGATTCAAGTCGCCGAATTCCAGTTGCACCGCAGTTTTGTTTCGACCTCAGTGACTCACGTGTTCTCAGCGTGCAAAGATGCCGGGACGTCTGACAGCTGGTATGGGATGATGCGCGTGGAGGTTGGAGAAAAATGCTAGGCAGCCGGAATGCAGACGCATGTGGGCGGCTTCAACTCGGAATGGCAGCCCGCCATTCCTG
>JALJCO010009622.1:0-13926 GCA_023101725.1 Atherinomorus stipes
AATAAGTGAAATAGCTTTTTGAATGACAGAATAATTAATGGGCTGAATGCATGGAGTGGTTGGATAGGATGAGAAAGAATTGGAAGTAGGAAGCAAGAGAAGAGGCCAATGGAAAAAGCCCAAACTAACAAACAAAAAAACCCAAAATACAGTTTCTATGTCAGCAATATCTGTAACAAAATAATGACTCAGTCCTTCCCATTCCTTCTGAAATCATACAAATTTTTTTAATAAAGACATTTCAAGGACAGGTCTTTTTCTTCAATATGTATTCTTCCATTAATCTGGAATTCCAGTAAATTCCAGTTGAGCACATTCCCTGAGCTAAAGTTTTGATAATCCATGTAGCGCTGTATCTCACAGGGGGAAATGGTGTAGTCCCACATCTGGACATCAGCCATCATCCCAACAAATGACTGTTTGATGTCAAAACCACCACCATAGGAATCTTGATCCTGAAAAGATGCAGACAAGTTAGTTAAGGTACAGCATGTTTTACTTTATAATATCCTGATAGTTGGTAAAAAGGGGTGAGGTAAAAACATACAGTAGGCTGTAAGAAAAAAACCTCTTTAATCCTCACCAATAGTCACCCCCAAAACGGGGTCCTGAATTACACATCTCAGAATTGGGGGGGGGGGTGTCAACATTTTCTCCAGGCTCTAAAGCGCCAACCTCACTGCAGCGCATGGGGTGTGCTTCTTTGAACGGAAGTCTCAGATAATCTTTTAATCTTTACAGCATCTCTTGTAGCCCTCCTTTACAACTCAGTCAACCTGTGAGGTCCACTCTCCTTGTCCTCATCCTGCCTGCTCGGCCAACAACTTCCCCTTCGTGCTCCTTAATACAGCAGCACATGTAAAAGTCATCATTATTCATGTAATAATGCTCAGCATTAAGCTATATAACAACCAGAAAGTAGGCTAGTCATTATTAAGTCCTAAGATTCAACTCTACTCTTTTCTTCTTGGGACCTAAATAAGTGCCTAATGTCTGTCTTCCTCTGCTCTGTGTTGGGTCTCTGGGGACTGAAATCTAAGTATAGTTTAATAAACTAGATAATAGAATTTAAACGACTAACAACTATCATGGGAATCGGCTTTTCAGTACACATGTACAGTATATCCACATATGGTGCAAGCAACAACCCAAATAGATTCTTGCCTAAGTGAAAATTGCTGTAAAGGGTTATTTCTAAAGCTAAAATAAAAAGGGCAAAAGCCTTTAATATTAAAGTTTAAATATTTATATTTAATAAATAATCTATTTGATAAATATTTAATATTTATTTAATATTTAAATGTAATATTAAATAGTAAGACACTAATATAAAAATTATGTAATAGTGGATGCCTTATGCCAACAAACAAATAACACAAGAAACACGCAAAAATCTGAATTATATTTCTCTTGTAAATTTAACATAGTGCTTTAAACTTAGAAATATTTCCTACCAATATATAGCAACAGTAAGACATAATGTAATTCCCCTTTCGTCCCAAGAATAAAATAAAGCTGCAATTGCAGCATTTTTGGTGCAGAAACACATAAAATGTAAAATAGCCCTGACTATTTATGAAAATCGGAACATGAGTGAATAAAGCAAGGCAAGAATATCCAGGACAAGACAATCTACACTGTTTACTATGAGGCTAAACTACTATTTAGAGTCCTAGCATGTGGAACCATCTCCTCTCCTGCTGCATTATCGGCACATGTATGAATTACATCATTATCTTTTTAATTTATTTTATCCAGCTTCTCCCTACCTGGCACAGAAGTCCGCTGGATCTTTGGATTGTGTTGTCCAGGTTGTCCCACCTGCCTTGCTGCATGTTTTCCCTCATAAACTCGGTTAGAAAAAAAACTGCATGATCATTCACCCTTTATTAAATACGTCCACATTACCTGATCCAGAACGTTTGGAAACTAAAAAAAAACAATGGTGCAAAATCCAGTGTGGTCAAACTGATCACCTGTCGCTGAAAAGGAAAAAACAAAATCTCTGAAAGTGATAAACTAAAAAATTGTAATAGTCATAGTAAAAAGTCATAATAGTTAGCTGGGGGGGGGTTAGGTCGTGGTGGGGAGGCGCCCCTAAGGGGGCGTCGGTCTTCGGGGGGCGGGCCCCGGTGGTCCCCCGCCGGGGCGTTTGGTTGCGGCCCTCCCCCCCCCTCCCCCCTCTTTCTGTGTGTACACTCTTATATAAAAAGGAAGAGGCGAAAAAAAAATTAAAAAAAACAAACTAGTTAGCTCATTATTTACATTCGTCTACTTGGACCGGGTGCATTTTTTCCTTTTTTTCTTCTTCCCGCTCTGACGACTTCAACCAGTGAACAGCAGATGGACAGTAAGATGGTCTAGTCTGCGTCAGCGGTGTCTAGTATTTTACTAGAAGCATCTTACTGGCATAAATATGGAATCTATTATTTACTGTAGTATTTATGATTGTGGATAATGAAGTTAAATGTTTCTAACCCCCAGGCTGTTATTTGCACCTCTTTCAGGGGGGTTCTGGTTCTGGATAAGAATTGGTGAAGCTTTAAATCCAACAGATAGATACGGTAGGTTTAACAGAGCAGCAGCCACATGACTTGATTCTTCTTGTAGCTGCCTTTTGGGAGGTTTATAGATACTTCTTGCAGAATATACTGATGCAGACTATCTTGGTGTAGACGCTGAATGATTTCCGCTTCCTTAAGAAGTATCGAGTCTGATCTGACCTAGTTGGATTCAGTGTTGCATTTCCAGTCCAGTCTGTTGTCCAACTGAACTCCAAGGTATTCCCGCCACCACCTCCGCCCCTTCTCCCAGGATGTAAAAATAGCTTTGTTACCTTGGCCAAGGAGTTGCAGAGGCAATGTAATCTCTGGCATTTGTCTGTCCAACCATCTGACAATCTGTCTGTCCATCTGTCTGCTAGCAAAATAACTCAGAAAGTGCTGGACAGATTTGGACGACGTTTCAGGGAATGTTGATAATGGTACAAAAAAAAGAACTGATTGAATTTTGGTGTTGATCCAGATCACCGTTTGATTCAGGAATTTTCTTACAGGTAGAGTCCGAAGTCCCCCCACCATTTCTGTTTGCAAACAGCAGCATTCAAACTTGACGCCCCTCCCTCTCAGGCTAATGGCTGCCTTGTTCTTCAAACTATTCAGCTTCAGCCTCCTTCCAGAGCTCAGAAGCGGGGTAAAAGACAAACGAATATCTGGGCCTGGTTTCCAACAACATGATCAAAGCTCTTACCTTTTCTTGGTGCTTCCACCTTTTTCTTTTCTTTCTTTTCTTTTCCTTCGAGAGTTCGAGTAGACATAGCATCTGCTCCAGTCATAGAACTCATTCGCACAGCGGCGTCATGTCTTTAGTTCTGTGTTGGCTGGTGATATAAACAGAAATCTCCACACAGAAACGTCCCAAACAAAACAAAGCTGAAGAGCGAATTACAGGCAGGGAGAGAGAGAGTTGCATTCAAACGCGCCACGGCATGCAGGTAGAGGCCCAAAGGCGCAGTTTGAGACGGATTTCTCTTGCACAAGTCTAACGTTTAGTTTTAGGGGGAAACGTCGGACTCTACCTTTAAGGATTCTTTGTTATTGCCAGATACATTGTAAGGCCACATAAGCAAGTACCTTGCCAGAGATCTTTGTAGGTCTGCGCTCTTTGAGTCCTTTTCCCTTATGTTTTTATCTGTATTGCAGAAAATGTTCAAACTGATGATAAATTGTGCTAGTAGAGTGTATGTTGTTTATCTTTCTCTCAGTGAAACTCAATCATTTCACCTAATGAAAAAAATACAAAATCAATATGTTGCTAAAACATACCTGCCCCAAAACAATTATAAGAGGTCTCATGATATGAGATCCAGAGCTAATGAATTTCCTGCTCGAAGGTTTCCATCCAGCCACAGTTGAATCAGTCCAGATGTAACGTCCCACGTGACACAGACTGGGTGCACGTGTTCAGTTTCCACTCATGCCCTTCAACAGCTACATGTTTGTCTCTGATCCAGAGATCGAATTTATCACTAACACCTGACTTAAATATCAGTAGGTCATTTATCACGGAGGGTGTTGCCAAAGAGAAGAATGCCTGGTCCCTTTTGATGTCTGTGAATGTCCTGCAGGAAGCACCAGGATGTTTTTCAAAATATTGACCAACTCTCAAATATTTAGCTTATTTTTAAGTCATTTAGCAGATTCAACATTACCTAAGACAGACAGTTAGAGCGCTCGGATCTTGTCTAGATGTAGTAAGTCTCACATAACCTGTGTCAGGTTTCTTGAGGGAATGTAAACATTTTGTTTGCAGATCTAAAATTGACATACAAGAATATATTTAGATATATTAGGGGTGTTCAAATCAGCCAGTATTTGTATCTGTATTTGTATTTGTTGAGGGGGAAAAGTATTTGTATTTGTTTATTTGTAAATGGGTAAAATTAAAGACAAGCATAAAAACAATTTTTTTGATGTTATACTTCTTTACATTAATATGAATTTTGCATTAAATGAAGCTAATGGGTGATTGAAACTGCTTGTAGAGGCAGAACACATCTGTGATGATGAATTGGTGCTGGTGTTTATGTTGGGAAGTCAAAAAAAAAAACAAAAAAAAAAAAAAACAAACTCAAATTGTTCATTAAAATGCCCTGTACATTGTGGGATCTCCAAGGGCCAGCTTGTCATTTGGAGGTGTTAGAATGAAGGCCAGGGATGAAAGAAAAAAGGTCCTGATGATACTGTTTCATTCGGTAATGTCATGCTGAAGTTCAGATCTTAGATAACTGGTGACATTTTAATATGTATACATTTTCCAACGTGCACTCTGTCCACACATCGACATCATAGCACGCACATGTGTGTGTTTGTATAGAACCACACACTTTATTTCACTTTACGGCAGTTTTTTTAAATAGTGTCACTGGGTCCGCTCAGGCCAGACTTTGCTGTCGTGTTTAGCGGACCATGGTCAGCCAATGTGTTTGGGGGCTCCCTTGGCATGGTGCTCTAAGCAGGAAGCAGAGATTGTGTTTGGGGGTGGCCAGAGAAAATAGCAGGGTGACCGATGGTTGTTAAGTGATAACTTTCGTTTCTTTCAACCTGGACCTTATTTCAAGAATTTATATGTGCATTACTCACCAATAAAATTTCTGCATCACTCTGACTCTTTTGGACGCTCTTTAGATTAGTCGTAGATCCGCGTATATTCATATAATGGCATTGAAGGGGGCAGAATGAATGGGCCTCTATATAAGGCATTATCTGCAGCAAAAATCCTTCAATTCACTAATAATTTAAGTAGAATAGATGAATGGGAAGCAAGTACAATTTGTCCTGTGAGTGCAGATTTGGCTTGTTGGTAGTTATTGGGGCATTCTCCACTCGTCTACCAACTGCACGCCCACAACCATGGTCAAAAAGTTTTGATAAAACAAACAGGAGGTAAATCAATGAGCTCCAACTTCCTCAATTGTTGTTCAGTGTGTGTGTCTGTGTGTTTGTCGCAAACAAATAAGCCACAGAACTTTTACTATGGCGACCCACTTGCCGCCAAACCATAGCTGTAGAACAGCCCTCAGTTGCCCTCAATTGCCGTGAACAAACTAAATGGGGTTGTCATGGTATGCAAGCCAAATAGAGAACCGGGCTAAGTAGGTAGCTAATGTGAAGGGGCAGTTCTGGGTGGCACCTTCCCTGGATGAATTTAGGCATAAGAAAGGAAGAGGGGCTGAGTTGAATTTGGCTGGACAGACCTGCAAGGGACTATGGCAAAAGAGCAATGGCAGAAAATGGTAGGTCTAGTGTAATATTTCTTTATCATTTCATGTCATTTTCTGTACTGCTTATCCAGTTCAGGGTCGCGGGTTATTTCTTATTTATTTCATTTTTATAAGCTTATGAAGATCTTGACATTCAAATATAAGCAAAGCATGCTGCACTGTGTTAGTAGTACATAAAAGTTGATATTAATAAAAAAGCTTGATTTTTGCTGGGTTGGCCAGCTTTTTTTTCAGGGGGCACTGGGCCCCCCTGGCCCCCCCTTGGGGGTGTCCTTGCCCGCGCAGTGCATGATGCACGTAGTGGGAGCGACTGTGCTGTACACAAGCTTTTTTTTAATCTCTTTAACTGAATATTAACGTTATTCTGTGAACAGCCTATTGTCTAAATGGCCGAAATGACAGAAGGCACATTCGGACAGAGAGGTAGGAATGCATTTCCTATAACTAAGTTTAGTTATAAGAACTACCCTTCCCCATCAGTTTGCGTTCACACATGAGGGAGGACCTTGACAGGGACCGTGTTTGACGCAGTCGTCTGCGACAGAGACAAATTTGTCCCAGCAGATCAAATACAAAACTGAGGTTTCTCATCTCTTTTATTCAAAGCTATTTTAAAAGCTAGCTTAACAGCTTTCCATTATCACGGTCATTTGTATCACATAACGGAACAGCCCCCCCGTTGGAAAGCTGCCATACTATCGTCTTGTTTACCATTCGTTGAAGTACACCCGGACACTTTAGTGTCCCCAGTTTTATCTATCCATCCATTAGCTACTTAGAACTACTGTGAACAAGATCTCCATGAAAGTAGGGGAATCCTCCATGCATTTTGAAAGCCATGGATCAGATCTGAGCGTAACTTGAGCGCCGTTAGGCACTGCACTGTGAAACATGTCAGTTTTATCCATGTAAACTGGATGAAGTCATCCAAAGCATCCAGTACCTGTAGGCTACTTGTTTTGTTCAGTTTAAGTGAATAAAATTGACATGTTTGTTTCATAGAACATTGGGAGATCACAGCGCCTGACGGCACTAAAGTTAGGATACACTTAACAGTGAAAGATAAACAGTGACTGTGCGATTGTCAGCTGAGAGAGAGACATGCAGACATTAAGAAATAAGTAATTTTGTCGGTGGTTCACCGGCTCATAACCTCCATGAGGCCACGTGAGGCAGAGCCAGGCCGAGGCGACCCAAGCGGACCTCCAAGCCATCATCTCCCTTCAGCCTGAGCTCTGCTCAGTCAGTGAGTGTTGTTTGACCAATCGACGAAGATCCGTCCCCAAGACCCGCCTTGAAAGCTCCCCCCCCCATTTACATTATGAGACAGAATTGCATAGAGAAATGTAAAAGGAGACAAGGTAATGAAAATGGAAAAACAATAATAAATACGCTTGAAAAAGGAAATAGAGGAAGAAAAAGCAAGATTGGAAATATCAAGGGCATAAATACGACTGTGAATTTTAAAAAAGTGCCAATAAATGAATAAATAAATAAAATGCCAGATGAAAAATAAATACAGAAATAAATTATTTTTTTGGGGAAAAGAAAATGTAAAAAGAAAAAAAATATAAAAATAATTAGGCTACATGCATAGATATTAAGAAGGAAAGAAATGTAAAAAGTATTAAATGCATTCATTAATTAACCAGAAATTAGACAAAAAAATAAAGAAATAGGTGTATTAACACAAAGTAAAATTAAAACAGTTGAAAACGACAATAGAAATGTATATTTATACCACATTTCTTTGTGTGACCAATTGGTATATTTATTTTTTTAAACCCACTTTAAATATTTTTGTATTTATTTTTGATTTTGTCAGTTTTAGTCCTCAAAACGGACAAGAGAGACCCGACAGAGTTTGAGGATGGGGTTTGTTGTTGTCTGGCTACTGTAGCTGGCTGCTCTGTCAGCTGTGCTGCGGCCGCACGCGCCCACGGACACCCACTTACACCCACTTACACCCACTGACAGTAGAGTGTGGAGAATACCCCCAATAACTAACGGAAGGCTAAATCTGAACTCAGGAAAAAAGTTTTCATTCATTCATCTTAAAATTATTGGTGAAATCGAGGAGTTTTCATGCTGCCCGCCTTACTCCCATTATATGGATACATTATGTGTGGATGATGACTTATCTAAATTTCGTCTGGAGTCAGAGTGATACATAAATTTTCCCGTGAGCAAATGCACATATTGCACATAGAACTAAGATCCAGATCCCCCCCCCCCCCCCCCCCCCCCCCCCCAAAAAAAAAACCCAGAAAAAAAAACCCAGAAAAAAGCTATCCTTTATCCCAATTCTTAAACTTACAGTAAGACTTGTGTGCTGAACTTGTTTGCTTTCGATAAACATGAGCTGGCAAATTGAGTGATCATTGAAAAACTTAATAAAAAAAGGTTTTGATTACAATTTGTAGTGTGTGCGAGTGTGTGTGCATGTGTGTGTGTGTGTGTAAAGCGATATCTTACTTTGAAGAGTTGCAGCACATGATGGCAGTGTCACCAGCAGAAGCAACAACTTCATCTGATATGAAAACGATTACAGAAAACAATTATTGAAACTAATACATTATTACCACTATTAAGCTGAAAAACTATACTATTAAACTACAAAAAAAAAATCAACTGTGACTTGAAAAATAAACATGATATATGTTGCAGGTAAAAACAAACAATGTTTGCAGCTATTGTAATTTCTTTTACCGTGTAATGCATGTCAGTTCTCGCCTTGAAAGCTGTCTCTGGATCTTATGTGCAGAAGCATCAGACTGTGCCTTTTATACTGTGGCTGTTGATATAATGATGGTCCTCATTGGATGTTTCCATCCTCCTTAGTAAAGCCTGCTAATTCCTGTAAATGTTTAAAACATACGGATTATGTTTCAAAGAACTGAGGGCAAAGTCAACCACACAGTTGCATCTAATGATGAAATAAGTAAATAAAGCTGGAAAGGGGAAAAAAGCAGTTCTATGTTTTTCTGTTTAGAAATGTTATTTTCAACATGGCAGTCAAAGAGTTGAGGTTGTACAAGTATAGCTAGTGATAGGGAAGACTAAAAAACTGATCAAATCCTGTTTCATGTAGCCTAAAATCTGCCTCTTGGTTTCATTTTTGTCTTGAATATGATGAGACATGTTTCCAGCCCATTTATTCTTGCATTTAAAACGCGATTTTTTTTATTTGACAGTTTACTGAAAGAAATGTTAAGTTTGCATATTTACCCTTGTCCTATTTTATTGTCTTAAAACCTGGAAGTCAGTGCATCACGTGACCCACAAGCTGAATTAGCACAAGGTGTTTTAAGGTCGGTCCACAGCCTTCTCAGGATGTGATGTGGTGCTGTGGTGCAGTGACCAGGCTGAGACCTAAACCTTGTGGGATGTGTAAGTGCCTTCTTTTAACTGAATCTGTTTAACTTGATCCAAATCAACCATTTAACTTTGTGTTTATTATTCACCGGGGACCTTTTTTTTCTTTACTATGGACTTAAAGTGCTCATTTCAAAGTAGCAACACATACAGTATATGTGGTAGCGAGTGATGCTACTTTTATAATACCGTTATTGCTACAGTACAAGTTTATAGTTTGACCATTTTCCTCTACTTTGTGATGTAGCCTAATTATCTTTAAAGGGACTAAAGGCAGGAATTGTGAAAGAATAAACAAGCATGTCCAGTTTTTAATACAAATGGGTGATGAAGCGTTAAAACACAAAAAGAACAAGCCCACCTACGTCTCTCTCCTTTGCCTTGAACATGCTGTGTGCTGCATAATGCGCTGTGATTCGGTGGCCAAATTTCCCACGCAGTCCTGCAGATGTGATGTCAAATGACGCTGTATATGCGTCCCCGACAGTTTTGATACAGGAAGGAGCCGGTCGCGGTGAATTTAAACACTGCAAGGGATAGTTATGGATTCTTCTACCGTCAACAAACGATCCAGATCAACTGAGAGACACTTTAAAGTGTCACTACACAGAAAAAGACTTTATCAGCGTAGTAAACAAACAACCTTATAGCTTCAGTTTGTGCACGCTCCCGTGATGTCTTGGCTCGTTGCTGCAGTTACCCGCAGCGGCATTCGTGGCAGTAGCAAGTCTAATTTCTTTAAAGGAGTCATCACCCGGAAATCACACTTTTTCACGTTAAAACATGTGTATTGGAACAGGACCTCAGTTATAACGTGCCAGAAACTCCGGAAAGTGAAAGTAACTTCGTCTTTGAGTGCGGGTTCTCTCTTCTCACCAGAATAGGCCACAAGCACGCACTCTCCATAGTACGAGAATTGAATTTCTTTCTCCGAATAAGGTGAATGAGAGGGGCTGCTAGCTGCTAAGCTAGCCTCTTTAGCGCCACCTAAAAGCAGCTGATTACCTGCCACGGAGTCGTTATGATCAGCTGTTATTACGTGAACTGGAGAGGCTGCGAGCGAGTTGCTAAGCTAGCATCTTTAGCACCACCCGAAGGCAGCTGATTACCTGCCACGGAGTAGACCAGCTTTGTCAGAAAGGATGCCGGCGACAAGGAGGAGGAGGAGGAGAGGGAAGAATGCCATGCCTCGGCAGAAGTTCAGCAGTTTTCGGTGCTTTAACAGGTGGGACAGCTTTACCAGGGAGCAGTGTATTATATTTATCAGTGAGGATGTGCAGTCGGTAAGTGTTGCTGCTTGTGTAACTTATTATCTTTTGTGTCAGAGACCAGTAAACAGTGGTTGACGAACGGACAAGCTGCTAATGTAGCTACAGAAGCTAACACTGTTTGGTTAACTTCACGTCAGACGTCCGCTCCTTATATTCATCAGAGTCCAGCCCTTTTACTCCGCGGATCCTCTCTATCAAACGCACAGTTACATTTTTATCATGTTTTTCTCTGTTGGGACATCATTTTCCTTCACCTGCTCTGTCCTGGTAAAACTTTGTTTTGGCTTTGACGTTTGCTTCGTGAACGCGCTTACAGACAGGACTAACTCTCGTACGTATTCTCGCGACAAACAAAAGTTGGGGATAAAAAAGAGGTTAAAATGAGCTCATTTAATTTTCGTCCCACCCAACTAGAATTATAAATTCATTTGAAGATAATTTAAGAAGGATTGTGTACGTAAAACAGCAGGTTATGACACCTTTAATCTTGCCTCAAGTCCCTTTAAATGCTGTATTTGAGTACTGTGTGAAGAACCATCAAATTGTGAGTTTCATGCTGTGACTGTTGGTAGAAATGGTGCTCTTTATTGGCTTTGTGTGTATCCTATGCACGGGTTTACACATTCTTATGGTGCGTTCAGACCGACCGCGGCAGGCGCGGCAAGGGCGTCAGGTTTACATGCAAAGTCTACAGTATGTAAACGCGCGTTAAGGAGCGTCAAATCTTCTTGCGGCGCGTTTAGGGGTCAAGCATGGCGCGTTTGGAGCGTTTTGGCGTTCGCCGCGCTTGCTGCACTTGCTGCGGGTGCGGTGACGCCGGAGTTGTAAAATCTGACCTTTTGCCGAAGTTATTTGTTTGAACTTTTGTGTATATCGCCAGCCAATGACAGAGCTAAGGGCATGACGGTGTATGAATAAGCTCATGATTGGAGCAGACCCCAGTCATTCGAACTCTCGAAGAAAAAAAAAAAAGAAAAAGAATAACGGTGGATGTAGCGAAGAACAGGATGTACCGTGCGGTAAGAGCTTTAGATAGAGCATGTTGGAAAAGCAGGGTAAATATTGGTCTGGCTTTTACCCGCTTCTGTGCTCTGATGGAGTCATTGAAGTTGAATTGGCTGAAGAACAAGGCGGCCATTAGCTGAGGGGAGAAGCGCTCAGTTTGAATAGTGTTGTTTACAAACAGAAACGTAGAGGGACTCCAGACTCTACCTTTAACCAATAGCGCCAGTCATTGAAGGGGTGGTTAGGCCTCAGTAATGACAAGATTGTATCAAGTTACTGCAAGAAGATACTTTGCTTTTCTTTCATCTCATAAAAATGCACACACAAATACAAAATAAGCAGGAAGGAGCTTCTAGTCTTTTGTATGGCTGAAAAGAAACATCTCAAACTTGATACTTTAAATTGTTGGTAAGATTAGGAAGTATATCAAACTATTAACTGTTACGGTGTGTTCAGACCAAGCGCGATTTGGGCGTCAAAATTGCACCTGACACCCAAAGTTGGACGCTTGGTCACTAAAAAGTCAGACGCTTGATTTCCAGCATCTTGACGCCCTGACGCGCGGCGAGAGATGTCCAGCCAAGCCGCGCTCGCCGCGCCTTGGGAGGAGCCTCTCCTTTTTCTTTTTCCTTTCACCAGTCTGTCTGCACCATGGCCGATGCAGGAGAGAGAGCGGCTCGGCTTTATGTGATAAAAAAAGCTAGGGAACATCATTGTCGGGAATCTCTGCTCTGTGTCTGGTTCACCAGATGATTCCAGGTGTTCTGACTGTGATGAGTTTCATTATTTACTCCAGGAGCTGCACTGGCGAAGGGGCGCTTTCAGCCGTCTGATCCGGCCCAGTTTAACAACCCGCTGTCCCGATGCGGGGCAGCATTATAAGCCCAGTACATCCCATCAGGACAGCAGGTCATCAAGCCACTGTTCAGAAACAGGGACCGGACACAGATCACAGTTTATCCTCTGTCTTCAGAGAGAGAGGAGATTCCCCTGGTTCTTCTGGGTGTTTCCCCTGTCAGAAAATGTGTGTCTGTGTGATGACTCGCTCGGATTGGTCGACGCCCCGCGTCAAGATGCCAAAGTTCACATTTTCCAACTCCAGCGTCTGACGCCCCTGACGCGCGTCAAACGCTCAAAATCTCAAAACTCGATGTGCGTAACGCGCCTAGACGCGCTGCACCCGAAGCGCGAAACGCGCCACAGGATTTTTGACGCCTCCCCAATGCGTGTCGGCCATTGACTTTGCATGAAAACCTGACGCCCTTGATGCCCAAATGGCGCTTGGTCTGAACACACCGTTAGTTCTCATTCAAGGTAATTGCTTGTATTTAAATGAATGAACCTTATTTAATATTTGATATCAACTTTTGAAGACTCTCTTGCCTTGATTTAATCAAATTCTTTATCAGGGAGACATACTCTGTGGCATGCATTTCTATGATGAAATCTATTAATGATTGAAATTGGAAATAAAAAAAAAATGAATTAAAACCGATAATAATGTGAATATAATACTGTGATAAGAATGATAACCGATCATTTTGGTCACAATAACCATCATATGAAATTTTCATATCAATACATCCCTTGTTACGGCTGCCAGTTACTAACTTCATCTGTTTCATTTTACATGAAAATCCTGCTTCACCCCTCCGTTCTGATTGGACTGGCACCTCACCACCACCTCATCATCTCCTCCCTCCTCACCTGGTAATTACTCATCAGGCACACCTGGACATACTGGCTGACAGCTACAAGAGAACCCGGGAGTCAATGGCCGTGTCTCAAACTGCGCACTTGAGCACTTCAAACACTATTTTTGATTGTGTAGTGCGTTCATGCTGTCATTTAAGCGAAAATTCAGTGCACTGAAAGTACCAGGATGCTGCCTAATAATTGCCAAAAATGAAGTGCAAAACAAAGCACACTACTCGTACTAAACGGACGTCATCTTGCTGACGTAGAGGAAGAAGGCAGGACTTTTGAACTCCTTTCTTGTGCTGAATAATGGCGTGGAACGAAGCGGTAGCTACCTTTTTGCATTGGAGGCAGTATTGTACTGTAGACATAATTACTAATGTTTATTGTGTCATGCTACCAAGCTGTTCACTCCCTGTTGACAGTTATGATCTGGTCATTTGTTTGATAATGGGCGGTTATACCACCAGTAGAGTTAAGCTCAGGTTAGCTGGCAATGCTACTCCATCACTTCCTGTAAGTGTAGTGCTCTGTTTGGGTCAGCATTTAGCAACAATAGTGTGCACTACAGACAAAGTACACAGTGCACAATTTGCACTGATTCCAGTGTACTTCGGCAAGTGTGCAGTTGACAGGGCTAATCAGTCATCAGCAACTGTTTGGAAACAGTTTGTCCTTAGTTTGTTTCTTTTGTGGTGTTTTGGTGACCTCATTTGGTTGTGTTAGTTTGGGCTTCTTTAGTTTTGATTTCCAGGTGTTTTAGTTTGGTTAATGGTTTAGGTGCTAGATACCCTT
>JALJCO010009623.1:0-80000 GCA_023101725.1 Atherinomorus stipes
GAACATTGCTGTAAATTGGTTTATAATGTATCATACTTTTAATAGTAATTTACTGTAAATAACACTGTATGTAACCTTGTAATTCACACTTCTATAAAGCCATACCATAATGTCTTATTCATGCTCACTATATTTATTAGAGTAGTTTACTGCAAAATTGTTTACATTCTCCTGTTATTTTTACAGACCATCGCTGTAAATTGGTTTATTATATATATATATATATATATATATATATATATATCATACTTTTAACAGTACTTTACTGTTAATAACACTGTATTTAACCTTATAATTCACACTTCTTTACAGCCATACCATAATGTCTGCAACATGGTCATCATATTTATTACGGTAGTTTACTGCAAATTAGTTTACATTCTACTGTTATTTTTTACAGAACACCACTGTAAATTGGTTTATTATATATCATACTTAAAATACATCATACTTTTAATAGCAGTTTACTGTAAATAACACTGTATTTAACCTTGTAATTTACAGTTTCAATAAAGCCATACCGTAATGTCTTATACATGCTCAGCATATTTGTTACGGTAATTTACCGCAAAATAGTTTACATTCTACTGTTTAACAGTAGTTTATTTTCCGGTATATTTTACCATATGTTTTATGGTAAAATTCTGAGGAAAAAAAGCAAAAATTCTGATTAAAAAAAAGTCAGAATTCCGACTTTTTTTCTGGAACATTAAAAAAAATGTTTTTCAATTTCTGTAAAAGTCAGAACTCTGAGAAAACAGTCAGAATTCCGACTTTTTTCACGCTGATGATGTGGGTCTCATATAGACGCATTTTCAAGAACATATCCTTAAAATTTAATGGTGATGCCCAATATTACCGATATAGGTATTGACTGATATTGGCTTTGAAAATTGAATATCGATATTGGTCCTATATCGGCCGATATTTAAAAATTTTCTATTGTTTATTTATTGGGACAGAGCCACAATATAAACAAATAAAAACAAATAAAAACTTCCAAACAGGCCAGATTTAGCCAATAGTCTGGTTTCCATCTGTTGTCTAGCCAGATAGAGCTGGGAAAAAATACACTGAAATATCATGATATTTTCATATGCAGTTTCCATATTGATATTTTAAAACACAATATTATCTATTTTGCCACAAAATGCAAAAATGTGAGATTTTGTAAGATGAAACAATGAAATCTCACGAGATTTTGTTACTAAAATAGATTGATACTGTGTTTTTAAATATCGATATATCAGCATGTGAAAATATCGTGATATTTCAGTGTATCAATATTTTTTCCCAGCCCTAATCCTAAAAGGCTCCTGAAATGAGGAAATACAGAAATATCACATTGTAATTAAAACAATTATCAATGTAATTAACCGATATGTAACAGGTGATATTTGGTGGTTGTTTGTTTTTCTTTTCTTTAATCCGTGGGGCGTGGGAACAAAACTAGGCCACGCCCACCGTGCAACATCATGACGTCACCAAAAACTACAGGAACTGCAGCAGAAGGATTTTTATAATGTTGCACAAAGAAATAATATTACATCATTTTCCATTTTAGCTTTGATTGGTATCGGCCATGAGGAGCAGTAAACTATCGGTTATCAGTATCGGTTGAAATTTCTCATATTTGACTGAAACCTCTCTGCTGTGAGCAGTAATGCATGACAGGATCTTGTGCGTTCTCTCCACGGCAGACGAGAGCACCGGCTCGACCCTGTCGTCAGACTCCTGCGAGTACTACCAGACGGAGATATTTGACCTGCTGCCCAGCATCCAGGCTTCCCGGCCTGAGCAGAACAGACGTGGTCCTGGGGAGGCTGCGGAGGTCTGCCAGGGTGGGCCGGAACCTGCAGGAGGCTTCGGCCATGGCTACCCGTCCGGCGGACCCAGAGACAGGTCGTCTTTGCAGCCACTCAGGAACCTGGCCATGTGTCTGCAGGCGAAGAGAGGAGCCAGGTGGGCCGCGACATCATCTCATCCTGGTTCTACTCAAGCTCAAGATTAGACGGGTTTTAAGCCAATTCTACCACACGCAACAGAAGAGTTTTATTAAAGGGGAATTTCTCTTTTTTGAACCTGGGGTGTGAGGAATTTTCCAGATAGCTCCAGTATTTATCCAGCAGGCAGCCAAGCAGCAGCTAGCAGCCAAGCTAATGATAAGTATGGGGCAACTGGCCCCCGCGTCCAAGTTCACCCTAAAAACCTGCTTTTTTCCACCCTGAACGAGTGTCTGACATCACACTAGAGAGGATACATGAACCAAAGTATCTACATTACCTGGAGATCAATGTTTGTTTTGGTGTTTGTGTCCAAATCTCAGGACGCTGGAAATCAAATCTCGTTAAGAAATCTCGTTACGTGATAACTCACGTCAAAACACCGGTGGGGGACGCTAGCATGATGGGCAAAAATGTTGAGCAACACTTTGAGCCAATCACTGCAAAGTAGGTGTTTTCTGTAACATCCAATCAGATGTTTGCACCTGTTCACAGGTATGTTGGTCCATGTTCATGGGAAAAGGTGCTCTAAAGTGTCTGGGACATCTTTGTTTGATTGGTTTGAAATATTATTTCCATCCACAATTAAAAAACTACCTTTTATTTTAATAAATTGTAATTTTGTTAATTTTTATTCATCATTAGTTTCTTCAGCTTTTTATTATTTGAATTATTACTGTCAATTTAGCTTGTCTCCAAATCTGGGGAGGCTGGAAATCGAATTCTGAAATCGTAAGATAAATCACGTCCCCCACCGGAGTTTTGACACGTTTATCACGTCAACGCTTATCTGTATTAATAACACAATAATAAGCTGTTAATAAGCTGTTATTAACCAAATATTAACCTGATAATAACCCAATAATAACCTGTTAATAACCTATAATAAATGACAACCTGTTAATAACCTGATAATTACCCAAATAATAACCTGATAATAACCTAATAATGACAACCTGTTAATAACCTGATAATCCCAAATATAACTTGATAATAACCCAATAATTACCTGTTAATAATCTAATAATAACAAGAATAACCTGATAATAACCCATTAATAACTCAATATAAAAACCTGTTAATAAACAAGTAATTAACCTAATAATAACCCGATAATAATCTATAACTCAAAATGGGTTACACGTTTCATAACCCAGCAGTTGGGTTGATAGAATAACCCAGCATTTTTTAGGGTGGACAGAAAATGACTGACTGAATGTATGAATGAATGAATGAATGAATGAATGAATGAATGAATGAATGAATGCATGAATGAATGAATGAATGCATTGGCTAAAAGCTAATTCAATGTCAGTTTTATTTTTATTTTTTTGTTTTGTTTTGTTTTGTTTTGTCAGTAAGGAGCAGGTTCAGCTCCTTCCTTTATCAGGATCATTATTGCAACAACACATTATCGGTAAAACCAACCTAGATGTTTTCTGGAGTTTAACAGCACTCTGACTGTTTGGAAGCTGAAAACACAAACTCCTGTTTATGTGGAGATAATTTGTGAATTTCAGCAGGGATCTCCAGGATTTCGTCACTACGATGGGCGGGGATCAGGAAATGATTCAGCTGCAGATATCAGAGCAGATGCAGCCAAACAGTCCAAAAGCCAGAGTTTGTAAGGAATGATCGTACATGTGAAGTCAGTCAGGGAGGAAACCCTCGTCCTCGGGGAGCAGGCGGACATGCAGCAACAGTCTGGAACTACAGACGTAACAGACAAGATAAGCTGTACCAGGCTAGAAACAGAGACAATCATCTTCAGAGCAGCTGGATATTACTGAATGTACATATGAACACGGATGCATTAGGAATGCTCGATTTTAGCTTCTTATTTTTACCGATATTTGATAGATCAGTATCTGATCTCTGCAGACAACTGTGAGGTTGTATCTCTCATATTCTGCTCTGAGAGCAAAGATCCCAAAATCTCCTGAACTCAGCCAGAGGAGTTCATTTTGGAAATCTGGCTGCCAGATATCAGATACTAGCAGGTATTAGATACTACCAGATATCAGATACTAGCAGGTACTAGATACTACCATATATCAGATACTAGCAGGTATTAGATACTACCATATATCAGATACTAGCAGGTATTAGATACTACCATATATCAGATACTAGCAGGTATAAGATACTACCAGTTATCAGATACTAGGGATTATAACATGTGTCTAATTCTAGTGTTTCTAACAACTTGGTAACTTAACCAACAAAATAAAAACAGACATATTTTCAGCAGCTTCAAAGCAAGCCAGTCTGTAGCAGCAGCAGCTGCACCGTAGTCACATGACTCTGAAAGGAATGCTGGGAAATGGAGTTCTTTCAGGATAACAGGGACTTTTAGACGTGCTGGACCAACGCTGATGGAACAAGATCTCGTGGGATTTCATTTGTTAAACTATAAAATCAAATACCAATATTTTCCAACATCACATTTTAATGCCAACATCGGCTGAAAATATCGGTAGGCTGATAATATCAGACATCTCTAGTTTGCATAGATGAAGTGGTTTCCGTCCTTATTGACTGGTATTTCTCCAGAGTCTCTGAATCTACTGTCAGCATCGTAACAGACGATGAAATGCTGGAAGTTTCTGTTTTGTATCGTTGATCCAGTCCTTAAAGTCGCCTCTGAAATCTGACGTCCCCACAGCCAGCCATGTTTTACAGCCTGTCACATGCTGATCCGGGACGTACCTGCGTGACATTGTCCCTCTGCTGAGCAGGGAACGCAGGAGGATGCAGGTCAGCAACATCGGCTTCTGGGAGTCTTGGAGGCGGAGCCAGAGCACCAACAGGAAGAGGGCGTGGGCTCAGATGGGACAGATGCTGGCTGGCCTGTTGCCATGGCGACACACACTCCACAAAATTGAAGGTAAGACAGGCTTAGTACAGTTTCCGTAAAGTAGGTTTACTGTATGTAACGCTGTGTAGTAGTACAGGTAGTAGTACTGTGTAGTTTTATAGTTGTAGTAACACATAACACGGTATACTTTTATTACTGTCTTAACAGATAATCCTGTGTACTAGTAGTAGCAACAGATAACACTGTGTACTTTTATTGTTGTAGTAACAGATAATACTGTGTAGTTTTATAGTTGTAGTAACAGATAATCCTGTGTACTAGTAGTAGTAACAGATAATACTGTGTAGTTTTTTAGTAGTAGTAACAGATAGTTCTGTGTAGTAGTGGTAGTAACAGATAGTCCTGTGTACTAATAGTAGTAGCAGTTAGTCCTGTGTAGTAGTGGTAGTAACAGATAGTCCTGTGTACTAATAGTAGTAGCAGTTAGTCCTGTGTAGTAGTGGTAGTAACAGATAGTCCTGTGTACTAATAGTAGTAGCAGTTAGTTCTGTGTAGTAGTGGTAGTAACAGATAGTCCTGTGTACTAATAGTAGTAGCAGTTAGTCCTGTGTAGTAGTGGTAGTAACAGATGAGTCCTGTGTACTAATAGTAGTACCAGTTAGTCCTGTGTAGTAGTGGTAGTAACAGATAGTCCTGTGTACTAATAGTAGTAGCAGTTAGTCCTGTGTAGTAGTGGTAGTAACAGATAGTCCTGTGTACTAATAGTAGTAGCAGTTAGTTCTGTGTAGTAGTGGTAGTAACAGATAATCCTGTGTACTAATAGTAGTACCAGTTAGTCCTGTGTAGTAGTGGTAGTAACAGATAGTCCTGTGTACTAATAGTAGTACCAGTTAGTTCTGTGTAGTAGTGGTAGTAACAGATGATCCTGTGTACAGATAGTTCCTGTGTAGTAGTGGTAGTAACAGATAGTCCTGTGTACTAATAGTAGTAGCAGTTAGTCCTGTGTAGTAGTGGTAGTAACAGATAGTCCTGTGTACTAATAGTAGTAGCAGTTAGTTCTGTGTAGTAGTGGTAGTAACAGATAGTCCTGTGTAATAATAGTAGTAGCAGTTAGTCCTGTGTAGTAGTGGTAGTAACAGATAATCCTGTGTACTAATAGTAGTACCAGTTAGTCCTGTGTAGTAGTGGTAGTAACAGATAATCCTGTGTACTAATAGTAGTACCAGTTAGTCCTGTGTAGTAGTGGTAGTAACAGATGATCCTGTGTACTAATAGTAGTACCAGTTAGTCCTGTGTAGTAGTGGTAGTAACAGATAGTCCTGTGTAATAATCGTAGTACCAATTGTCCTGTGTAGTAGTGATAGTAACAGATAGTCCTGTGTACTAATAGTAGTAGCAGTTAGTCCTGTGTAGTAGTGGTAGTAACAGATGGTCCTGTGTACTAATAGTAGTAGCAGTTAGTCCTGTGTAGTAGTGGTAGTAACAGATAGCTCCTGTGTAATAATAGTAGTAACAGATTAGTCCTGTGTACTAATGGTAGTAGCAGATAAGTCCTGTGTACTAATAGTAGTAACAGCTTAGCTCCTATGTAGTAGTGGTAGTAACAGATGATCCTGTGTACTAATAGTAGTAGCAGTTAGTCCTGTGTAGTACTGGTAGTAACAGCGCGTAGCTCCTGTGTAGTAATGGTAGTACCAGCTTAGCTCCTGTGTAGTAGTGGTAGTAACAGCGTAGCTCCTGTGTAGTAGTAGTAGTAACAGATGGTCCTGTGTACTAATAGTAGTAACAGATAGTCCTGTGTACTAGTAGTAGTAACAGCTTAGTTCCTATGTAGTAGTGGTAGTAACAGATAGTCCTGTGTACTAATAGTAGTACCAGTTAGTCTTGTGTAGTAGTGGTAGTAACAGATAATCCTGTGTACTAATAGTAGTACCAGTTAGTCCTATGTAGTAGTGGTAGTAACAGCGCGTAGTTCCTGTGTAGTAATAGTAGTAACAGATAGTCCTGTGTACTAATAGTAGTACCAGTTAGCTCCTGTGTAGTAGTGGTAGTAACAGATAGTCCTGTGTACTAATAGTAGTAGCAGTTAGTCCTGTGTAGTAGTGGTAGTAACAGATAGTCCTGTGTACTAATAGTAGTAGCAGTTAGTTCTATGTAGTAGTGGTAGTAACAGATAGTCCTGTGTAATAATAGTAGTAGCAGTTAGTCCTGTGTAGTACTGATAGTAACAGATAATCCTGTGTACTAATAGTAGTACCAGTTAGTCCTGTGTAGCAGTGGTAGTAACAGATAATCCTGTGTACTAATAGTAGTAGCAGTTAGTCCTATGTAGTAGTGGTAGTGTAACCCTTTTTTCTTACAAGGTAGCGTTCTCCAGTCTCTCTGGCTGTGGATTGAGGCGGGCTACAGTTGAGTTTTCATCAAGTTTATTGCCAACTTACGGCAGGACAGTATTAAACACTCCAGAGTACATGTCGGTTCCGAACACCTGTGTTCCCTCTCTTTCCTTCCCCCCAAAAACAAGAGTTGGTAGGAACTAAGATACTGAAAGGTCAGTAACAGTAAATGTAATAGATCATTTTGTGAGTATAGAAGTAATGCCAGAAATATTCAAATAACTCAAACATCTAAAGTATCAAAATACTGTTAGATAAGATGACAATCTTGTTTACTTGTACAAATTAAAATAAGACAAAATGTTCAAATAATACTAAGGTTACAGTCGTTCCTTGCTGCAGAAGAAATGCCCACATTTCCGCAAACCGTACAGGAAAACAAACAAAGCACAGACTGTAAATAGAAATAAGGCAGAAGGCCTACTAAACAGCTATGCCAACATGGTAGCACCGTGCATACAACTAACCAGCAAATGCACTAAAAGAAAACACAAATAAACATGTTAACAGAACACTTAAGATGCTGTACAGAAATGCATTGCAACAATCAGGCTCCCCCCCTTCTTTTTCTTCCCTTTTTTTTTTGTTTTGTGTTGTCTTGTTTTTGTTTTTGTTTTTTTTGGTTGTCGTTTTTAGACAACAATATGCGAAGGTCAAACCCCGATCACTTCAAGACAAAGTCATTAAATCTCCAGGGCGGCCGAATCTGGCGACCACTGCGGGACGTGACATGCGCAGGTCCCTGCAGAGATGGTTGCAGCCCACTGGATGCAAGGGGGTCGACAGTCACAGAAGAAGATGGGGTGGGAAGATGGGGAGAAGGCGGGGAGGTCTGCTGAGCGGCAGTCCTGGCAGGCGATGGCTGCGTCCCAGTTCCAGTAGGCACATGCGGAGGAGTGGGAGGGCGAAAAGGCAAAGCTCCTGACAAGGCCGTGAGACCTGGTGAAGGTGGAGGTGAGGAGCTTAACCGAGCAGACAGTGAGGGTGTCTGTTTGTCAACAGGAGGAGGAGGTAGAGGCCCTTTAAAAGCTTTCAGTCTATTATGATGCACAACCCATGAGCGCGAGTGCACACTCCTTGGATCCGTAATCCTGTAAGTAACACCCGGACATCCATTTCTCTCCAATCTTTGCTGGATCACAAAGGGCCCCTTCCACCTTGGAGCCAGCTTATTCATGCGTTGTGCTGGGTCATCTAGGAGAACAAGGTCACCCGGCTTATGTGGGTGAAACACAGCTCTTTTGTCATACTGAGACTTTTGATGCTCTTTGGTTGCAGCTGAGTTGTTGCCTGCATCTTGGAAAGCATAAGATAAACGAGAAGTCAGATCTGTGGCATAAGCAGCTGGCGTCCCTGGTGTGGACGTGATGACAGCAGAACCACAGTTCAACATGACATGAAGCGGCAAGTTAGGCTCCCTCCCATGAACAAGAAAGAAGGGAGAGAACCCAGTGCTTGAATGAATACTGGAGTTATAAGCAAGTTCAATTTGTGGCAAGTACTGGTCCCATTCACCACCACTCTGCGACATGTACTTGGCAAGCTGGTCCTTCAGTGTCCTGTTCAGTCTTTCAACCATGCCATCTGATTGGGCATGATACGGTGAGGTGCGCGTTTTAGTGATGCCAAGGGAAGTGCAGAGATGCTTGATGAGGTCTGATTCGAACTGCCGCCCTTGGTCTGTGTGAATGGACTCCGGCAGACCATGCTGTCTGATATAATCCTCAAAGATGCACTTTGCCACAGTGGTGGCACGCTGGTCCTGCAGAGGAAAGAGATTGACATAGCGTGTAAAATAGTCCATCACCACCAAAACATACCTGTTCCCTTGTGAAGTTACAGGTAGCTCTGTGATGTCTGCTGCAACCATCTGGAATGGTCTATCTACTTGGATCGGCTGCAGCGGGGCTCTTTCTCGAGGAGTGGGGGAAGCCCGTTTTTGACATGGCAAGCACTCAGCACAAAACTTGGTGATGTCACGGGTCATATATGGCCAGTAGCAGGTACGCCTAGCTCTCTGAATTGTGCGCTCTGCACTCAGATGACCACTGAACTGATTTCCATGCAGGGCAGTCAATGCGGTGGGAATAAGAGCTGCTGGCAGGACAACTTGAAAGGTTGGGGGTGAGTGGGGACTTGTCTTAAAAGTTCTGCAAAGGATCCCATGGCGAATGGTCAGTTTGGGATACTCGTACCACAGTTTCCTAAGCATGGGTGGGAAATGTTTCAACTGACCAATGGGTGGCCTATGTGCATTGTCCTCTATCCATGAAAAAACTTCAGTGAGACATTCATCCTCACGTTGTTGTTGCTGCAGTCTGTCTAGATCCACTGACAGTGTGCGGCTGATTTCAGGAGAAATGGCGCTAATGTCATTTGTATCACCATTAGTTGCGGTGCATCTATCTTGGGTGGTAATGACAGAAATGAGACACTGAACCGCTTTATCCTGGGTCCCAGCTGTGGGACGCCTAGACATGGCATCCGCATTGGAGTGCTGTCTTCCTTCTCTGTGTGTGATGTTGTAGTCATACACGTCCAGCTCCAATATCCATCGACTGCGTCTGCCAGTAGGATCATTATCCACTGGAGCTCTCTTCAGACTCAAGAGGGGTTTATGATCAGTGACCACGATGAATGAGCTGCCGGAGAGGAAATGTTTAAAATGTCTCACAGCCCAAACAACTGCCCAAAGCTCACGATCAAAAGTAGACCACTTCTTTTCAGATGAACTGAGTGAGTGGCTGGCATAAGCAATAACATGTTCCTTGTTGTCCTGACGCTGTGCAAGCACTGCACCAATGCCTTCTTGTGATGCATCAGTGTACAGTAAGAAAGGTTGTGTGAAGATGGGATGAGCCACAACAGGTGGATTCGTGAGTGCATGTTTCAGTGACTGAAATGCATCTTCACATTCAACAGTCCATGTGAATATGGCTCCCTTGTGTGTGAGAGCATGCAGTGGAGCCGCAATGACAGAAAAGTTTTTAACAAACCTACGATAGTAGGAGCACAGTCCGATGAATGCCCTCACTTCTGTGGCTGTTCTTGGAATCGGCCATCCACGCACCTTTTCAAGGTTCTTTGCATCCGGCTGGAGGCCATGACTGGAAACCACGTGTCCAAGGAAGGTCACTTGCGTTTGTGCAAGCTGGCATTTCCTGGCTTTCAACTTGAGACCAGCTGAGCGAAATCTGCTGAACACCTCTCCCAGACTCCGGAGGTGATCTGAAAAAGAGCGACTGAAGACAAGAACATCATCCAGATAAATCAAACAGTCTCTCCAGTGCAGGCCATGGAGCACAAGCTCCATCAGTCTTTGAAAAGTTGGGGGAGCATTTGTCAAACCCATTGGCATGACCTTGAATTGATAAAGGCCACTGCCGGTGGTGAATGCTGTTTTTTCTCTGTCCTGTGGCTCAAGTTCAACCTGCCAATACCCACTGGATAAGTCCATTGTGCTGAACCAGCAAGCACCAGACAGGCTGTCAAGGGCATCTGCAGGGCGTGGGAGAGGATATGAATCTTTTATGGTCACCGCATTTAATTTTCTATAGTCAATGCAGAATCTGTAGCTCCCATCTTTTTTCCGCACAAGAACCACAGGTGACGACCAGGGGCTACTACTTTCTTCGATGATGTCTTGTGAAAGGAGCGTCTTTACTTGTCTGTCTATCTCTGTTCTGATGTTGGGTGAGGTTCTGTATGCTCTTTGTTTGATGGGTAGAGCAGAGTCGGTTCTGATACTGTGTCTGACTACATCCGTACGTCCGTAGTCATGGTCATGAAGACTAAAAACATCACTGTACGATAGCAGTAAAGTCTCCAGTTGTTGTCTTTGTTCGTCAGTGAGAGCTGAGTGATCAAGTTCAACATCTGGTAATGACTGTGGTGGGGGAGGTATAACTGTCGTTCCAACTGTGGCAACATTAGTCTCCACAATACAATAGTCACCCTCACCATCCCTGCCTATGGGACGAAAGTCGCCTAGCCTGGTGTCAGAAGGAACTTGGAGATCAGAGTTGGTCGGGTTCATCACTCTCACATAAGTCAACCCTGCCTGAACTTGAGCAAGCGTACGTGCTGCTAACAGACCTTGACAGCTAAGCAGACCAGGCTCCAAGACACCTATGTAGTCGGCTTCAAAATCAGGCACACCAACAGTGGGCTGAACCTTAGCTAGAACAGTCATCTGTGACATTGCAGGAACAACCACTGGAGATAAGGTAACAGCATTACAGCTCAAAGGAGCAGACTCAGTGGCACACAGAAGGGGAACATTAGCACGATTCCCTACCTTAAGAATGCCTTCTTTCAGATCCAAAACTGCGTGATGTAAAAGCAGAAAGTCCCAACCTAAGATTACTGGCTGCATAACATTTCTGACCACCTGAACTGTGTGGGTGAAAACATCATTACCCAACCTGATGGAGACAGGCAATGTTCCAAGGTTGTCCAGATAGTCACCAGTCACAGACCTAGGGAAAAGCTGAGCACGCTGCAGTGCTTTTGTGCGCAAAGAAGGAACAGACATCCTGAAAGCCTCGCTAATCAATGATATGTCTGACCCTGTGTCTAGATAAACTTTAGTTGCAATGTTATCAATAACGGCAATCACATAGCGTGTGGGTGTGTCGGATGTGGGTGATGTCACCTGTGGTTGGGCCCCTTCAGTGGAAGCAGACACTTGGCCCTCAGTATCTGCTACCACTCTTTTCCCTGGTCAGAATAGTCATCAGTGAAGCTGACATGGGGACGGTCTCTGTCATGTGGACGTCTGTCCCGAGTAGAACGTGAAGGGGGTGAGTCATGTCTTGAACTACCTGAGTTGTGAGCAGCAGAGTGGGGGGGTTGTCTGTATGAGTCGTGGCTGTGAGGACATCGTGAACTGGAATGGTCAGGTGAGCGGTGTCTGTCCGGGCTGTAATGTCTGGAACGCTCGTGACTGTAGGCAGAGGGATGGTTGTGGCGACAAGGTGGGGATGATGAAGTAGGTGAGATGTGTCTGTCCCAGTTACCAGGAGAATATCTTGGCCGGAAGTGCTCACTATGAGTCCTGACTGAACCTTGTTGGCTGGATGAGGAATGGTAGGCACGACGGTCAGGAGACATAGATGGAGAACGGCGATATCTGTCTCTGCCACGTTCACCTCTCAGTTCCTCTGCATGTGAGTATCCCTGTTTGAAAGTTCCAGAATCAGTAGTCTTATGACGAGTGGAGTGATCATAACCCCGCTTTAGCTGTGAAACTTCCAGCCTGAGGTCATGAACATCCTTTGAGAGCTGTTTAACGGCGTTGATCAGACCAGCAGATGGATCAGAGTGAGGCTTGTCAGGCTTGGTAGACACCATAGCAGAGAGTGGCTCATCATGTACGGCTGGAGGGGCAGCATGTGACATAAGGGCAGGTGAAGACACAAGCGGAGGAAGAAGTTTCATAGCTTCCTGGGCACGCTCCCATTTACATGCAACAGCCAAAGCATCCTCCAGTGTAGCTGCTCCATGCTCATGACATTTAGCTTGAAGGATGGGATCCAGACCAGCCACAAACCGTCTGAAGCGTTCCATTGCAATGGCTGGTTCACCATAATTAGGAAATGCCTCTAGCACCAATCTTGTAATTTCTGCAGCATAAACCTCCAAAGGTTCCTTTGGCAAGCGCTGTCTAGCATTGACAAAGGTCTGAAAGTGAAGCAAAAATTGTTTCCTGCCAAAAACATCATTTAACTTGGCCACACATGCCTCATAGTCTTGCTGCACTTCCGGTGATAAAGACAGCCAGAACGCCAGTGCATCTCCACTAAGACGTGTGGGAAGTATGGTGGCGATATCAAGCTGCTGTGTGTCTGCACACGCCTTCACTGCGAGCTCCAATCTGGTTTTCCACAGTGAAAAACTTTCTTTATCTTTACCATCACCATGGAAATATGGAGGCAAATCTACTCGGTAGTGCACTACAGTCTTCGGTTGATCCCTTTGTGTCGCGGCATGTGCACCCGCGTCATCAGGAGATTCGTCGTCTTCTCCAAACAGTGACCGCAGCGACATTTTTGGAGAAAATACTGTCCAACTTAAACGGCCCAGTGAAAACACGCGGTCTGCTTTCCTATCGTTGCAACTGTCCGTAAACTGGTGAGACCGCGTGAGGAAACAGGCAACTCACAGACTGCAATTGAAGAGAGCAGATGTCCGACAGGTTCCGCCGGCGTGGCTAGTTGACTGCCTTGGCTAAAGCTCGAAAACAACCGAGACACCGCTGCCACCAGTCTGTAACCCTTTTTTCTTACAAGGTAGCGTTCTCCAGTCTCTCTGGCTGTGGATTGAGGCGGGCTACAGTTGAGTTTTCATCAAGTTTATTGCCAACTTACGGCAGGACAGTATTAAACACTCCAGAGTACATGTCGGTTCCGAACACCTGTGTTCCCTCTCTTTCCTTCCCCCCAAAAACAAGAGTTGGTAGGAACTAAGATACTGAAAGGTCAGTAACAGTAAATGTAATAGATCATTTTGTGAGTATAGAAGTAATGCCAGAAATATTCAAATAACTCAAACATCTAAAGTATCAAAATACTGTTAGATAAGATGACAATCTTGTTTACTTGTACAAATTAAAATAAGACAAAATGTTCAAATAATACTAAGGTTACAGTAGTAACAGATAGTCCTGTGTACTAATAGTAGTAGCAGTTAGTCCTGTGTAGTAGTGGTAGTAACAGCGCGTAGCTCCTGTGTAGTAGTGGTAGTAACAGATGATCCTGTGTACTAATAGTAGTAGCAGTAAGTCCTGTGTAGTAGTGGTAGTAACAGCGCGTAGCTCCTGTGTAGTAGTGGTAGTAACAGATGATCCTGTGTACTAATAGTAGTAGCAGTTAGTCCTGTGTAGTACTGGTAGTAACAGCGCGTAGCTCCTGTGTAGTAGTGGTAGTAACAGCGCGAAGCTCCTGTGTAGTAGTGGTAGTAACAGCGCGTAGTTCCTGTGTAGTAGTGGTAGTAACAGATAATCCTGTGTACTAATAGTAGTACCAGTTAGTCTTGTGTAGTAGTGGTAGTAACAGATAATCCTGTGTACTAATAGTAGTACCAGTTAGTCCTGTGTAGTAGTGGTAGTAACAGCGCGTAGTTCCTGTGTAGTAGTGGTAGTAACAGATAATCCTGTGTACTAATAGTAGTACCAGTTAGTCTTGTGTAGTAGTGGTAGTAACAGATAATCCTGTGTACTAATAGTAGTAGCAGTTAGTCCTGTGTAGTAGTGGTAGTAACAGCGCGTAGCTCCTGTGTAGTAGTGGTAGTAACAGCGCGTAGCTCCTGTGTAGTAGTGGTAGTAACAGCGCGTAGCTCCTGTGTAGTAGTGGTAGTAACCGCGCGTAGCTCCTGTGTAGTAGTGGTAGTAACCGCGCGTAGCTCCTGTGTAGTAGTGGTAGTAACAGATGATCCTGTGTACTAATAGTAGTAGCAGTTAGTCCTGTGTAGGAGTGGTAGTAACAGCGCGTAGCTCCTGTGTAGTAGTGGTAGTAACAGATGATCCTGTGTACTAATAGTAGTAGCAGTTAGTCCTGTGTAGTAGTGGTAGTAACAGCGCGTAGCTCCTGTGTAGTAGTGGTAGTAACAGATGATCCTGTGTACTAATAGTAGTAGCAGTTAGTCCTGTGTAGTAGTGGTAGTAACAGCGCGTAGCTCCTGTGTAGTAGTGGTAGTAACAGATGATCCTGTGTACTAATAGTAGTAGCAGTTAGTCCTGTGTAGTAGTGGTAGTAACAGCGCGTAGCCGCTGTGTAGTACTGGTAGTAACCGCGCGTACCTCTCCGTCTCCTCCAGGCCGCTTCGGCGTGGGCGTGAAGGCCTACTTCGTCTTCCTCAGGTACCTGATCGGCTTGAACCTGCTGCATTGCGTCCTGATCTGGGGTTTCATCATGGGGCCCACCGTCTTTTACGGCCGGGGCGGCCGCAGCGGTGAGTTGGCCGATATCGCAGCCAGATATCGTCCTGCAGACGCCTGCAGATAACTTAATGTTTGACCTCCACAGAACCGCTGACGTTCGGAGGAAACGACTCCGTCCTAGACTTCTTCCTGGGAACCGTAAGTCTGTCCAATAATATTGGCTGATATCGGCATTAGAATGTGATATTGATCTTGTTGTTGACTTTTTACCAAGTCATTGTTATTCTTTTTAATAAGGCATGAGTATTAATGAGAGGGAAAAAAGAGATGTCCGATATCATCAGCCTACCAATACAATATCGGCATCAAAACATTATATTTGAAAATATTGGTCTTGGTTTTATTGTACCGATATCTAAATCTCATGAGATCTGGTTGTTCCAGGCTACTATTTATCTTTTTAATATGGTTTAAGTATTAACAAGAGAGAGATGTCTGATATCATTGGTCCACCAATATCATTGGCCAATATTTGAAGATGATATTGGATAAATTGGATTTATATTGGATATTAAGAGTTGGACATTAAGAAATTAAGAGTTGGACAACATCAGTATTGAATATCGATAAAAAAAAAAGAAGTCAATATCAAACATCTTCACTTTAAAACAAGCCAAATTTTTCAAAAGGGGACAAATCAGAGATAGAGATGCAGTATTGGTTGATATATAAACTAGGAGTTGGACAATATCGTTTTGTATGGTAAAAAAAAAGTAAATATCAAACACCCTTGCTTTTAGACAAGCCAAATTTCCCCAAAAGTAGATGAATCAGGATCAGAGATGCAGTATCAGTTGATATCAGAAATTAGGAGTTGGACAATATCAGTTTCTGATATCGGTAAAAAGAAAAGTAAATATCAAACACCCCACTCTAAGACAAGCCAAATTTTCCTGAAGTTGGACAAACCAGAGATCAGAGATGCAGTATCGGTTGATATCATAAACTAGGATTTGGACAAAATCCGTTTCTGATATCGGTAAAAAAGTAAATATCAAACAACCCGTTTTAAGACAAGCCAAATTTTCCAAAGTGGACAAATAGAGATCAGAGATGCAGTATCGGCTGATATCAGAAATTAGGAGTTGGACAATATCAGTTTCTGATATCGGTAAAAAAAAGTAAATATCAAACAACCTTGCTTTAAGACAAGCCAAATTTTTCCAAAAGTAGACAAATCAGAGATCAGAGATGCAGTATCGGTTGATATCATAAACTAGGATTTGGACAAAATCCGTTTCTGATATCGGTAAAAAAAAAAGTAAATATCAAACAACCTCTTTTTAAGACAAGTCAAATTTCCCCAAAAGTAGATGAATCAGAGATCAGAGATGCAGTATCAGTTGATATCAGAAATAAGGAGTTGGACAATATCAGTTTCTGATATCGGTAAAAAAAAAAAAAAAGTAAATATCAAACACCCCCACTCTAAGACAAGCCAAATTTTCCCGAAGGTTGACAAACCAGAGATCAGAGATGCAGTATCGGTTGATATCATAAACTAGGATTTGGACAAAATCCGTTTCTGATATCGGTAAAAAAGTAAATATCAAACAACCTCGTTTTAAGACAAGCCAAATTTTCCCAAAGTAGACAAATCAGAGATCAGAGATGCAGTATCGGTTGATATCAGAAATTAGGAGTTGGACAATATCAGTTTCTGATATCGGTAAAAAAAAAAGTAAATATCAAACAACCTTGCTTTAAGACAAGCCAAATTTTTCCAAAAGTAGACAAACCAGAGATCAGAGATGCAGTATCGGTTGATATCATGAACTAGGATTTGGACAAAATCCGTTTCTGATATCTGTAAAAAAAGTAAATATCAAACAACCTCTTTTTAAGACAAGTCAAATTTCCCCAAAAGTAGATGAATCAGAGATCAGAGATGCAGTATCAGTTGATATCAGAAATTAGGAGTTGGACAATATCAGTTTCTGATATCGGTAAAAAAAAAAAAAAAAAGTAAATATCAAACACCCCCACTCTAAGACAAGCCAAATTTTCCCGAAGGTAGACAAACCAGAGATCAGAAATGCAGTATCGGTTGATATCATAAACTAGGATTTGGACAAAATCCGTTTCTGATATCGGTAAAAAAGTAAATATCAAACAACCTCGTTTTAAGACAAGCCAAATTTTCCCAAAGGTTCCCAAAGACAAACCAGAGATCAGAGATGCAGTATCGGTTGATTTCAGAAATTAGGAGTTGGACAATATCAGTTTCTGATATCGGTAAAAAAAAAGTAAATATCAAACAACCTTGCTTTAAGACAAGCCAAATTTTTCCAAAAGTAGACAAATCAGAGATCAGAGATGCAGTATCGGTTGATATCGGAAATTAAGAGTTGGATATTGGCATATCAGGTATCGGTTAAAAAAAGCCATTAACAATCATTACTAGTTTTCATACTTCTACATGATTATTTACACGTTTGCCTCCGCTCTCTGCAGGGCTTCCTGGATCGATCTCCTGCCTTCTTCGGCTTTTACAGCCGTGGATCTCTGAGTTTCCCCTGCCTGAACACACCTCTGCTGTATCTGGCTGGGATCCTCACCATCCTCCTCCTCAGCCTCATCATGGTGGTCCGCAGGTAAGCGATCACAGCAACGCTGCAAAAGTCTCCCTACGATCGCTGTCCTCATGCGTGCTCACCTGTCACAGAACCACCGTTGGCTACAAACACACCTGGATGCTCGGCAGGCGCTACAGCATGAACGTCTGCTTCAGGATCTTCTGCGGCTGGGACTTCACCATCCACGATCCTGCAGCTGCCACTCTCAAGCAGAGCTTCATCAGAAATGACCTGAAGGTGAATGGACAGACCAGATATCTCTGATAACGTCTTTTCTAAAACTCTTACCATGCAAGTTAGATTTTAGAGAATACAAGTTTTAGACTTTACAAACTACAAAATGCAGACAACCCGTCCGGCCTGCAGGATGTGCAGCTCCGACCCGATTCCCACGAGCAACTTTGTTCCCTGAAAGTTGGGATTCTGCAGCAAAGGAGCAAATCTGATGTTTCAAAACGTTTCTACATATTTATTTCATTTAATTTCAATTACATATTTATTTCAGACTTGCAAGAAATAAAGACAAAAAAGCTGGTGACAAAACTCACATTCATGACAATTAAATAAACCATAAAGCTCACTATAATTATTTCAGTCCTTACACAGTGGATATTTACACTGGTGATGCACGATGTTATCGGCCTGATATCAGTATATCAGTATAAAACAAAGAAAAACTTATTTTCTAAGAAGAAAAAACAAAGAAAAACTTGTAAGTATTTAGCCAAAAGGCTAATATAGCGATGCACGATATTATCGGCCTGATATCAAAATCGGCCGATACTGGGTTTAAAACTGAATGTTAGGGATGCCCGACATTATCGGCCTACTGATATTATCGGCCAATATTGGCATTAAAATGTGATATTGGAAAATATTGGTATCGTTTTTTGGACCGATATTTTCTTAAAACACAAAATCTCGTAAGATTTCATTGCTAAAATGTCGCAAGATTTTTTTTGTTCCATAACGAAATCTGGTGAGATCTTGTTCCATCAGCGTTGGTCCAGCATGCGTAAAAGTCCCTGTTATCCTGGAAGAACTTCATTTCCCAGCATTCCTTTCAGAGTCATGTGACTACGGTGCAGCTGCTGCTGCTACAGGCTAACTTACTTTGAAGCTGCTGATAATATGTCTGGTTTTAAGTTGTTGGTTAAGTTACCAAGTTATTATCCGCCTGATATCAGTATTGCCTGATATTGGCTTTAAAACTGAATATCAATATATTCCTGATATAAAATCGATATTGGCCGATATTTTTCAAATTTCATTTGTTTATTTCATAGAGATAAAGCATATAAGAACAAAGAAAAACTTCTAAATATGTAAATACGTCAGATTTAGCCAAAACGCTAGTTTTCAATTACTAGTGAGACACAATATTATCGTCACGATATCGGTATCAACCGGTATTGCCTTTAAAACTGAAGATCGGGCAAGGTCTTTTTTCATTTAAATTATTTATTTGATAGGGACAGAGAATAAGAAAAAAATAGCCGTCTAAATACGTCAGATTTATCCGAAAGTTTAGTTTCCACCTGGTGTCTCCAGCTAGGTCTAAAAATGCTCCTGAAATGAGGAAATACAGAAATATCACTTTGTTAATAAAACCGTTATCAGTATAATTAACTGAGGGGCTGTTTGGTGGAGAACCATCATGGCTCAGGAAACGATGGTGCCTGACATATGAGACACAACCTCACAGTTGTCTGCAGAGATTTGTATAGGTTGATATTGGAAAATAAGAGACGGACAATATCGGCATGTTGGATATCGGTAAAAACATTGATCATCGGTAATGGAAACTGATTGGATATGGACTGTCTCTCCCAGCTCTTCCTGGAGGAGCAGAGCTTCTCCTTACGGAAGGCTCAGCGGACGCTTGGACAGAAGGTGCGTCTCTACCTGCTCCGCTTCATCCTCAACCTGATGGTCTTGTCTTTTCTGGCTGGAGCGTTTTCCCTCATCTACTTCTCCACCATCTTCACACCGGTGAGGCTTCGGTTCTGCTGCAGGGTAACGTCTCATCTCCCCATCGGTGTTTAATAAGCGTCTGTGTCTCTCAGACGGGACAACCCCGGTTTATCACCCTGGTTCTTCATTATGTCCCCCCCATCACAATCACATCTGTCAACCTCGTCCTCCCCCACGTCTTCCGCAAGATTGCATCGTTTGAGGACTACTCCTTCACCGTGCAGGTGAATACCACGCTGGTGAGGTAAGAAACACCTGCTGACAGACTAAGGGCTGACCGATACAGGGTTTTGAGGGCAGATGCCAATATTTTCTTATCAGCCTCAGCCAATGGCCGATAAAACCTGCCGATATTTGGGACCAATACTGCTTTTGACTCCCAGATTAATATAATGAAGGATACAATGAAAAGTGATTTTAAAACTCTTTTGATATAAAAACAGAAATAAACACTTCAAATAAATGTGTTATGTATATATATGTATATATAAATATATATACTGTACATATATACATATATATATATATATATATATATATATATATATATATATATACAGTTGTGTGAAAAAGTGTTTGCCTCCTCCCTGATTTCCTATTTTTTTGCATGTTTGTCACACTTAAATGTTTCAGATCACCAAACTAATTTAAATATTAGACAAAGATAACACAAGTAAACACAAAATGCAGTTTTTAAATAAAGATTTTTATTTTTAAGGGGGTAAAAATCCAACCCTCCATGTCCCTGTGTGAAACAGTGATCTTCCCTTAAACCTAATAACTGGTTGTTCCACCTTAGCAGCAACAACTGCATCAAGCGTTTGTGATAACTGGCAGTGAGTCTTCTACAGCGCTGTGGAGGAATTTTGTTCCACTCATCTTTGCAGAATTGTTGTAATTCAGCCACATTGGAGGCTTTTCCAGCATGAACCGCCTTTTTAAGGTCATGCCACAGCATCTCAATGGGATTCAGGTGGGGACTTTGACTAGGCCCCTCCAAAGTCTTCATGTTGTTGTTCTTAAGCCATTCAGAGGTGGACTTGCTGGTGTGTTCTGGATCATTGTTCTGCTGCAGAACCCAAGTGCGCTTCAGCTTGAGGTCACCAACAGATGGCCGGACGTTCTCCTTCAGGATTTTTTGGTAGAAGCAGAATTCATGGTTCCATTTACCACAGCAAGTCTTCCAGGTCCTGAAGCAGCAAAACAGCCCCAGACCATCACACTACCACCACCATATTTCACTGTTGCTATGATGTTCCTTTTCTGAAATGCCGTGTTACTTTTACGCCAGATGTAATGGGACCTCCACCTTCCAGAAAGTTCCACTTTTGTCTCGTCAGTCCACAGAGTATTTTCCCAAAAGTCTTGGGGATCATCAAGATGCTTTCTGGCTAAACTGAGACGAGCCTTTATGTTCTTTTTGCTCAGCAGTGGTTTTGGTCTTGGAACTCTGCCATGCAGCCATTTTTGCCCCCCAGTCTCTTTCTGATGGGGGAGTCATGAACACTGACCTTCATTGAGGCAAGTGAGGCCTGCAGTTCTTGGATGTTGTTCTGGGGTCTTTTGTGACCTCTTGGATGAGTCGTCGCTGTGCTCTTGGGGTCATTTTGGTCGGCCGGCCCCTCCTGGGAAGGTTCACCACTGTTCCATGTTTTCACCATTTGTGGATAATGGTTCTCACTGTGGTTCTCTGGAGTCCCAAAGCTTTAGAAATGGCTTTGGAACCTTTTACACACTGATAGATCTCAATGACTTTGTTTCTCATTTGTTCCTGAATTTCTTTGGATGGCAGCATGATGTCTAGCTTTGGAGGATCTTTTGGTCTACTTCACTTTGTCAGGCAGGTCCTATTTAAGTGATTTCTTGATGGAGAACAGGTGTGGCAGCAATCAGGCCTGGATGTGGATAGAGAAACTGAACTCAGCTTTCCAGAGATGATAAACCACAGTTAATTTATGTTTTAATGGGGGGGGGCAATCACTTTTTCACACAGGACCATGGAGGTTTGCCCCCCCCCCCCCCCAACAAAAATCTTCATTTAAAAACTGCATTTTCTGTTTACTTGTGTTATCTTTGTCTCACATTTAAAATTGTTTGATGATCTGAAACATATAAGTATGAGTATATAAGTATGTTTATATAAGACTGTAAATTAAGTCGAGCCGATACCAATACCAGCAAAAAACGCTAAATATTGGCCAGCTGACTTATCGGTCTGTCCTTACTACAGACGTAGTTCTGCATGAATGAACTCTGTCTCTTTTTCAGGAGTATCTTCCTGAAGCTGTCTTCTCTGGGAATTTACTTGTTTTTCCTCATTCGAAAAGTGAGTTGAGAGCGAGACTTTTACACAGAATAAGATCTGACACATTCTGGGATTCCTCACAGTGATTCCTAACCAGTGTTAAGCTTTTCCTTCACTTGTTTCTTTTAACCAGTCCTCTACGACATGCAGGGAAAACCACTTCGGCAGAGAGATGTACAAGCTGTGCATCTTCAACTTCCTTGCCACGTTCTGCACCGCCTTCCTCTTCAACTACCCCAGGAAGTGGGTTTGCTCCAGATCAAGTCTCTCTGAGTCATAACTGCAGTTTGAATGGAAAGATGGCAAATGCTCGATGTCTCTCAGTTTCTGCCGCTGCTCATAAACGTTCTTTCTCTTCGGTCCGGCAGGCTTCTGCAGGAGCATTACCCGACATCCTTGCTGGCCCGGTTGTCAGGGAAACAGGTTTTCCTGATCCCGTTCCATGTGCTGGACCTGGTGTACGGTCAAACTGTGTCCTGGGTCGGGGTCTACTACTGCCCCCTGCTGCCTCTGATAGGAACCATCTTTTTGATGGCCACCCTCTACGTCAAGAAGGTTGTTTGAAACATATAAAGACTGCTGATCATTAAAAAGAAATATGTTAAGATCAGTGTCCAGAAGACATTAGGAACCAACCTGGTTTAGATAAACTGCAACAGAAGTTGATACTAGGGATGAGCATATCGATACCCTGGAGTCGATACTTCCATACCAGCCAGATAAGGATGGGCATATCGATACCCTACGACTACGATACTATCTGATTCTAGCTTCTGTGTCACATGATGGTGGTAGCCTATCAGATTCTAGCTTCAGTATCACATGATGGTGGTAGCCTATCAGATTCTAGCTTCTGTATCACATGATGGTGGTAGCCTATCAGATTCTAGCTTCTGTATCACATGATGGTGGTAGCCTATCAGATTCTAGCTTCAGTATCACATGATGGTGGTAGCCTATCAGATTCTAGCTTCTGTATCACATGATGGTGGTAGCCTATCAGATTCTAGCTTCTGTATCACATGATGGTGGTAGCCTATCAGATTCTAGCTTCTGTATCACATGATGGTGGTAGCCTATCAGATTCTAGCTTCTGTATCACATGATGGTGGTAGCCTATCGGATTCCAGCTTCTGTATCACATGATGGTGGTAGCCTATCAGATTCTAGCTTCTGTATCACATGATGGTGGTAGCCTATCAGATTCTAGCTTCTGTATCACATGATGGTGGTAGCCTATCAGATTCTAGCTTCTGTATCACATGATGGTGGTAGCCTATCACATTCTAGCTTCTGTATCACATGATGGTGGTAGCCTATCAGATTCTAGCTTCTGTATCACATGATGGTGGTAGCCTATCAGATTCTAGCTTCTGTATCACATGATGGTGGTAGCCTATCAGATTCTAGCTTCTGTATCACATGATGGTGGTAGCCTATCAGATTCTAGCTTCTGTATCACATGATGGTGGTAGCCTATCGGATTCCAGCTTCTGTATCACATGATGGTGGTAGCCTATCAGATTCTAGCTTCTGTATCACATGATGGTGGTAGCCTATCGGATTCCAGCTTCTGTATCACATGATGGTGCACAGTAAAATCCTCAGTGTTAAATTTGAGTTGTTAAATCCTATTAACCCTTTCAGAGTAATTCTAACACCACTGAGAGTAAAATGACCACCAGTGCTGGTGAAAATTTTCAGAGTTAAAACAAGTTTCCTCTTTCAGTGTATAATTGACTCTATCAAGTGTAACTAAGTGCACCCAGGAAGACTCCGCCCTCTTTAGTTGAATATTTCCCATCATGCTTTGTGACTTCCCTGTAAAGTCCTGCACCGCGAGTTAAGTAGATACGTGATCCCTTTGGGTCTCCTTGGTGCATAGTATGTGTTTAACAGCATGTTGTTGAAGATGACAGTTTGTCCTGTGTACCTGCACACACCTGACAACTGTCATAGCAATAACCTATTCTACACAACTGTCACAAATTTTGTGATGCTGTTGTGAGCTCAAGTGGTGGCTCAGTCCATAGCTCAGTTCATGATAGGATGGATGTTATTATCAAAACTTTGTTGTGTGTTTAGCGTGCACCTCCACGAACTCAATACAGGTGCAAAAAGTTTTTACATTTGAGTTGATTTATCACCACAATCGAGTAACTCTGTAACACTGCTGAGAATCAGTTTAACTCTATCCAGTGTTATTAACCTACAGTGTTAAGTTCTATTAACACTGTACAGTGCAAGCCAGTGTTAAATTTTAACTCAATTATGAGTTAATTTTACTCTGAAATTTCAACACTATGGAAAGAGTTAATTCAACACTATTTTGATAAGGACCAAATACACTCGGATACAGTGTTAAATTTAACTCTATAAGTGTTGATTTAACACTGCAAAATTTGCTGTGTGGTAGCCTATCAGATTCCAGCTTCTGTATCACATGATGGTGGTAGCCTATCAGATTCTAGCTTCTGTATCACATGATGGTGGTAGCCTATCAGATTCTAGCTTCTGTATCACATGATGGTGGTAGCCTATCAGATTCCAGCTTCTGTATCACTTGATGGTGGTAGCCTATCAGATTCCAGCTTCTGTATCACATGATGGTGGTAGCCTATCAGATTCCAGCTTCTGTATCACATGATGGTGGTAGCCTATCAGATTCCAGCTTCTGTATCACATGATGGTGGTAGCCTATCAGATTCCAGCTTCTGTATCACTTGATGGTGGTAGCCTATCAGATTCCAGCTTCTGTATCACATGATGGTGGTAGCCTATCAGATTCTAGCTTCTGTATCACATGATGGTGGTAGCCTATCAGATGTCATGATGATGCTGCTACTGTTAGTGATGATGATGATGGTGTTTTGGTAAATTTATAATAGTACTATTACATTTTATATTTGAACATTTTCATCTGATCAAATGTAAATAATCTTCACCTGTACTGAAGTTTTTTTCATAACTGAAAGAAGTTTTAACCTTTTCTTGTTTAATTTACTCATCATTATAATTTATTGTAGTTTTAAAAGTATTTCTTTCCAGTACTTCTGGTTTTACTTATATCTAATATTGTCCTGACATTCAAGATATTTAATGCAAACTGTACAATCATGTGATTTTCTTTTAAAGGCCTCCTTCCACTGAAAACCCGTTTAACTTGCTCCTTCTGAAATACGGAGGGTTTCCCCTTGTTTACTTACACATGCTGACTTGCTAGCGTTGCGTTCCCCCCAGTCGGCTGTGCTTCCTCATCAGAGAAACAATACGAAGAAAAGAGCGAATCGGGAACAGCCTTGCACTTCTACGTCACATTTCAAATAGCATATCCCACGTGGGGTTTCTATCTGTCCATTGGAAGGCAGCTAACCCTCCACTACACACTAGAAGTAAAGACGGCACGACTGTAGCTTCGGAGTTGAGAAGCTAATTAGCTAACTGTTTGTTAGCATGACGGAACAAACTTGTTTGTCGGCTCTATTTCCTGTCTGTAAGGAAATAAGAGCGGAGGGCGGAGCTTCCTTCATACACTGATGGGAGGCAGCCAATCAGACGGAAATTCATGAGAAGGACCCGGAAAAGCTGCCGTTGGACCACAAGCCTCTCTTCTAGTATACAAATACAGCTGGATACAAAGATACCAGAAGGTTTTTTTAAACAGAAACGATGCAGAATGCATTCAATAATAATGGAGAACACAGAAATATTAATGAAATGACCATGGAAGTACAACTTTAAGGGACAAAAAGTATCAGTATAGATAAGAAAGTACCATAAACTACTGGTATGGTATCGACAGGGAAAGGTTTGGTATCAGCCATCCAAAGTTTAATCAGGAGATGTGTGCAAAGATTTTTAATTTACAAGCAGCAGATAAACAACATAGAAAACATCATTGATCTTGGTTCCATACTGTGTAAAAAATCTAATTTGTTTGTGTTCATGGTTAAATGAAAGTCAGCGTATTTACGGAGCTGCTGGTGTCTGATACAGCAGATATGTTATTTTAGCTTGTTAAACTGCAGCACTGTCTCTTCCTGCGCACACATGCTGCTGCTGATATTTCCCCTTTCTTCTGCTGTGTGCTTAGTTCAGTGTCCTGCGCTGCTGCGAGGCAGAACAACGGACGTTTCGTGCCTCCAACTCCTCCGTCTTATTCCACTTCATGCTGCTGCTGGGCCTCCTCATGGCTGCAGCCACGCTGGGCTTTGACCTGTATCCCAGACCCGATGAAGACAGAGACCAGATTTCATCTGCAGTCCTGTAAACCGTCCACGCTTTTCTCCTGTGATTTATTCGACCTATGGGCTGTAGAAGCCTCCTAAAGATGGTGCTGCGTTCCTGCAGGTCCCACTGTGGTCCGTTTGGACGTGCAGAAAACGTCTTTAATGTGACGGGGGTCTGTGTGAGGAGTCTCCCCGGTCCAGCCCAGACTGCCCTCCGCTACCTGGCCTCCGAAGCCTTCGCCTTCCCGCTCATACTCGCTGAGATGTGAGTATTTACAGCTGCAGAGGAACGTAGAGATGCTGGAGGAGCCTCAGAAATGTTAATGAGGTTATCTACAGCAGGGGTGTCAAACATAAGGCCCGGGGGCCAAAACCGGCCCACCACAGGGTCCAGTCTGGCCCGGGAGGTGAATTATTTAAAACAAAACCAACTCTGGTTTCTAATTGGTCTACGTAATTAATTGGAATCTAATATCTATATCTAATTGGAATCTTTTTAATGTGTAAATATGAAGTATTTCAAAGATACTTTACAGATCATGAGGTCAGGATTACTTCACACGTGTTTTAGTTCCAGATACCTGTGATTCAATATTTTTATTCAATATTACAGTGATTTTGTGGATCTCTTGTGATTTGTAAGTTACAATGTAGCGAATGAGTTGATGATAATGATAATAATAAAAGTATAAATATATTTAAAATATTCCATATTTGGGGAGTTTTAAGGAAAAATTACTTTTATAAATTCATATTAATATGAGTTTATATTAAAATGTGTATAAATATTTGTCATATGAAAATATGTAATAAAATGTTGACTGAAATTAAAACATAAAATGAATAAATTAAATAAAACATAATCAAATGAGGTACAATATTGTTGGAACCACTTCTGTTCCTCAGTAAATTTCATGATCATTTTTTCTAAAAGGAAAGTCCATCAAATATAAAAATCTTAATAATGTGTTAAAATAACAGGAAACATTTGCAGTTTTTGATATTTGTAGGTTATTGTGTGATAATTTTTTTCTGGTCCGGCCCACTTGAGATCTAATCGTGCCATTTGTGGCCCCTGAACTAAAATGAGTTTGACACCTCTGATCTACAGTATATATACATATGTATATACATACACACACACACACATATATATATATATATATATATATATATATATATATATATATGTGTATATATATATGTCTTGAAAGATATTCATACCCTCCAACCGAGATGCACTGATCTGATACCTTGATCGGATATCGGCTATAGTATTGACAGATATTGAATTAGCTGGTTGGGATATCGGCTGAAAGTGGCCGATCCAGTCATTTCTGTTTTTATTAATATCATAATAAATTTACACTTTGTTATTTGCTCATGAAAAAAATTAAACACATTTATATCTGTATTCATTTACATGTTTTTAAACAAGGCTAAATGTTTATGTCAAGCCTGATGCCTTCACTTCATGTGTGGTACACAGTTTTTTCATTCAGCAGGAGTATTGGGTTGGTATCGGCCAATACGCTCAGACCAGGTATCGGTATCGGATTGGATTGGAAAAAACTGGACCGGTGCATCCCTACCCTCCAATTAAAGAAGGAAATAAATCAGCTGTCAGTGAAATAAGTTTAAATTTCACAAATAACAAATAAAGGTTCTATGAAAATCGTGACATTGATTTTAAATTGTGGTTCAACAGAAACATTAAAACAAACAAAAATAAAACAAGTAAACAAGCATGATGGGCTCCTGAACTAAAACGTTGTTGAGCAACAGTTTGAGTCAATCACTGCAGTCAGGTGTTTTCTGTAACGTCCAATCAGACGTCTGCACCTGTTGGTCCACTGTTCATGGGAAAGCTGCTTTAATGTGTCTGGAACAGCTTTATTTGTTTGTTTGTTTGTTTGTTTTAATTATTATTTCCAACCACAATTCAAAAGCAATGTTTTATTCCACAAATTATAATTTTATAAATTTTTATTTTTCATTAGTTTCTTGTTATTTGAATTACTATCGTGAGTTTAGTCTTTGCTTTAATTGGACAGTATGAATAATTTTGAGGACGACTGTATTCATATATTTTTTCCCTTAATTTTCATCAGGACACAAAAAAGCCCAAAATCAAATATAATAAAGTCGGTAAATTATGGGGAGCAGGTGTATCGGCCAACACATCCAATGCATTTGCCGATAACAACAAAAAAACCAAACAAAAAACCCTAAAATATTGGCCTAAAATATTGGTCGGCTGATGTATAGGTCTATCCTGCAGTTTTGTTTGTTTGCTGTTTTTTTTAAATTATTATTTCTAATCACAATTCAAAAGCAATGTTTCATTTCACTAAATCATAATTTTGTAAATTTTTATTTATTATGAGTATGTTTAGTTTCTTGTTATTTGAATTACTATTGTGAATTCGTCTTTTCTTTAATTGGAGGGTATAAACAAAGATGACTGTACATATATATTCAATATATGTACACACACACATATGTATATATACATATATATCTATAGATATGTATATGTATATATATCTATATATATGTGTGTGTACATATATATAAATAGATATGTGTGTATATATGTATATATATAGATAGATAGATAGATAGATAGATAGATAGATAGATAGATAGATAGATAGATAGATAGATAGATAGATAGATAGATAGATACGTGTGTATATATGTATCTCTCTCTCTCTCTCTCTCTCTATATATATATATATATATATATATATATATACATATATGTGTGTATATATATATAGATAGATAGATATAGATATAGATGTATATGTATGTAAAGAGAGAGAGAGTTATTAAATACTGTGATCAGCTGTATTTTTTCTTATTAAATGTGACATTCAGGACTTTTGCTCCTCAGCATCATCTTGACCTCATATGTGTCGCGGGGACGAGCCAATCAGAAGGCCATCGAGAGACTGAAAGACATGCTCGTCATGGTAACCATGTTTCATCTGTCAATGAAACTCTTTAAAAATGATGTTTATGTTTGTCTTGTTTGTGTAGTTGTTTTATTTCAGGACATTTAGATCTTCTGTAGAAAATGTTTAAACTTGTATCCATGGAGGAAGACACAAAAGTTGGGTTGAGAAACGTTCTAGTACGTTCCAACAAATACTCAGCAAAGACGATGAGGAAGCAGGCGACTTGTTCCCAGCTGGAGTGTATCAGTACTTCATGTCGTAATCATTATAAATGTGTATAATGTTCCAACAGAGCAGCTCTGATAAGCGTTTCCTGGTGAAGCAGCATGCCACGCTGCAGAGAGGCCGGAGGAACGCCGGCAGGACTCGTCCTGCAGCTGCAGAGGACGTCCCCCCAGCCGCTGGACCGCCGCCTGTCCGTCCATCTGCAGCAGACCAGCTCTCTCTGTCCACACACTCCAACTTATAAAAGCTAAATAAGATCAAATTAAACATCTTTCATCTGAAAGCACGAAGAAAACCTGAAGTGACCAAAGATGTTAAAGGTGCAGTCTGTAAGAAATACTGACATCTAGTGGTAAAGATGGGTATTTAAAAGAAAAGATGTTTTCTGTCAAATGAATTCATATTCCAGCACTGAATGTACGGTGGCCTTTAGTGGCCAAAATTCTCCCAGACATAAAGATAAAGAGAGTTTTCATGTGTGAGTGGATCAGTGGTCTCAGGTGCAGCTATGAGGAACCATTACTGATCCCAAACAGCCTCTAACTCCCATCAAACAGAGCTGGTAGCTCAGTACGGATGAGGATTAGGGCCACTGGGGAAAAATAAAAATAAAATTATGAGAAAAAAAGTCAGAATCTCAGAATTCTGACTTTTTTTCAGAACATTTTTTTAAAAATTGCAAGATTTTTTTCTCTTTTCCAAAAAAGTCAGAATTTTGAGATTAAAATCTGAATTCTGACTTTTTTTCCAGAACATTAGAAAAATTTTTTCAGGAATTTCTTTTTTTTTCAATATCTGAAAAGTCAGAATTCTGACTTTTTTCGTACAATTTTATTTTTTTTTCTTCAGTGGCCCTAATCCTCATCTGTAGTTTTGTTTAATGGGAGTTCTTAAGTTGATGTGTGTGTGAAGCTCTTACTTCACACACATTGTTTTGTCCATTCAGAGACACTGTAGTAAAAATGGTGGAACAAATATGGCAGCCTCCATATGTGCACCCCCCAGTAGGTATATAAATGACTCATTCTAAGAAAATAAACATATAACATTATTCTAGTGCAGCGATTACACATCAATAGAAACACAGTTTGGGATTATATATTACATTTTTCTGCCATTGACCTTTGGGTTTTACATACTGTACCTTTAAAGACAACTATTTATTTAAAATGTAATATAGGCAGAGGGGAAATGAGGAAGATATTTAAGAGTGGACCACTTAATATTCTTCTAAGATTAGATGATGCAGAACTTCCATCTCAGAATGAGGGGTTAAACTTCATAAGCTGGCAAAGAGCAGGAGGAAAGAGAATAAAGATCTTCATGAAAATGGAAGGTTTCAGACATTTGACTCCCTGAAAGCTCAAAGAAAAACCTGCAGATGAGACATGTTTCTGAGAGGTCCAGTTAGAGACAGAAGAATCTCAGCTGCTGGAACAGTTTCTGAAGCATGAAGGACACAAACACCTTATATCAAAGTCCTCCACTGAGATGTAACTTCAGATTGGATAACCACGAGTGGTTAAGGAATCTTTACTCGGGCGTGTGATTCCGGGTGCTCTCTGGTGTAGGACTGGGCGATACACCGGAAATTTACCGACACCGACATTTACAGCGATAACCGACGTCTTTTTACCATGTCGGTATGTTCGGTGCTGCGGCCCCTTTAAGAAAGCCGGCGGTGGAATTGCCGCACGGGACGTTTTTGTTCTCTTAAACTTGCCGTAGTTTCTTGTAACGTGACATTTCTGCACTGGAGCTTCGTGTTTTTCATCATCTTTTACATGTTTTCTGTACAACATCTGTCTGTAAATGATCAGTGACGTTTATCTGATGTCAGTGTAAAGTGATAAACGTTTGAAGGAACGTTGTTTGTGTTAAACGTTTTGAGAACGGTAGTGATGCTAATTGCGTTAGCCTGTCTATGGGTTTTTCAATGTTAAGTTAGCATTCATGCTAATCGGTAGTCGTGGGTGCATTTAATGAGAGACTCAGCACTGGTTTTCATGGACACAAAGTAATATTTGCTCACATGTAAATAAGAATCTAACTCATTTGAGTTAATCAGTTTAATAATTAATAATTCATTTATTAATTTGTATGTTTGTATTTCAGTTTCACAGTACTTCTCATATGTCCTAAACATCTACTGGGTGTTTATTGAGGAACCTGTTAATCTATCTGCCAAACCAGAAGTCACGTTAAGTTCCAGTTAAAGCAGAAAATCTGTTTTAATAAAACGAAAATTAAAAGTAGTTTTTGTCTGTTTTGGCTGGTTTATCGTCCATTTATCGTTACCGAAGTGAACTGCTCAATATATCGTGATATTTATTTTTGGCCATTATCGCCCAGCCCCAGTCTGGGATAAAATGGTGATGCTGCCTTCCAGAATCTCTACATGCAACAGATTCAGAGTTACAGTACAATATTCTGCGTCATATTTACACTGTTTTACATTTACAGTAAATATAAAACTGGACACGAGACTCCATGAATGTAGCATTATTAAAGGTTAACCGTGTAACTTCTGACCCAAACATCCGCCTGATGTCAGTGATAGATGATTTCTGGGGTCAGTATCCATCACTGACTCATGTGGGGGCTCTGAGGGGGCTGCCCTCCTCTAAAACCAGACCTGGTGTCTCTGCAGGAGCGGATCCGTCTCTCATTGATCATGTGACCTGGAGCTTTGCTTTAAGGCTCCATGACGTCACTATCAGCTGATCAAAGTGGTCTGAAAACATGATCCAGAACACGGATAGAGACGGTTTCACTCTGCGACAGGTGTGTGGGAGGTTCCAGGTTTAGCGCCCCTAGTGGCCAAAAATACACAGTGTCCCTTTAAGGACTTTCTGGAGGGCTGCATGCACAGACATCAGTAATGCCACAGGCAAACGTGTCAGTAGATCCACTTATGTGTGTTAGGAAAGTTTCTGACTGATGCAGCATGAAGTTACTCCAACTCTGAATGCTGGTGAGGAAAACTAAACGGTTATAAATGAACCTCCGTCCATCTCAGTGAGGAAATCTCTGATTTTGGAAGCTCTGACTTCAACAAAGCCGGGACGTACTGATGGAAGAGCTGCTGCTTTTCTGCAGAAATGGACGAAACCGCTGGAAGTGCTGCGCTGAACTGTAACGGAGAATAACGGACACAGACTGAATACGCGGTTCGTCCACTTCAGAGTGAAAAACCTTCAGTAATTGTTTTTTTACGTGTGTGTGACCAGACTTGTTTGCCTAATAACACGAATAAAGAAGTGTGAAACTTTAATGACGTTTTTGAGTTTCCTTTTTCTCAAAAATGAAATGTCACTAAGAAAATAAAATATCACAGGACCTCACCGCAGCTAGCTAACCTGAACTGTCATCTTTCTGCGAGTCAAAACCTAAATTTGTTGATATTCATTAATTTAACAAAATAAAAAATAATAAAAAATATCCTGCAATTTATGAGTATAAATCAGAAAAAAAAACTCCCTGTTCCAATATTTATAACATCCGTCTTCCTCCTGTCCAGCATGTGCTTGAGTTTCAGCACAAACTGACACAGCCAGTTAAATAATCAAATTTCAAATAAACTTTATTTGTATTTATATTTATTTATTTGTAAAGAATAAAAACTGATTGTGAGTGGGATAAAAAAAATCTCCTAAAAGAGTTACAGAAAATCTCATCTAAATGTTAAATAAATAAAGAAAAACAAATACGAGACCAAAATACCAAAAATTACAGATTTAAAAATGTTCAATGTGGTGCTAATGACAGCAATATTAAGAAATATTATTTTTAAAAAACTAATAAATAGATTTTGACATTTTTGTCATATGATTAGAAATCACTCATTTTGTTAAGGAATATATACAAAAATAACTGCAATTTTATCATTTTTTAGGAGAACGATAAAGCACTGCATATCTAAAACTTCAGAGGGAAAACAGTAAAATATCTCCATAAAAATAAATCTGAATGTGAAATTTTAGACAGACAGAAGAAATGTTGTACCATCACCATATACAGTCGTCCTCAAAATTATTTACACCCTCCAGTTACAGAAAAGGCTAAATTCACAACAGCAATTCAAATAAGAAGAAACTAAAGAAACTAATAAAAAATAAAAATTTAAAAAAATTATAATTTAGTGAAATAAAATATTGCTTTTAAATTGTGATTGGAAATAATAAATAAAAAAAAAACAAACAAAACTGCCCCAGACACAGTAGAGCATCTTTCCCATGAACATGGACCAACATACCTGCCAGCAGGTGCAGACGTCTGATTGGACGTTACAGAAAACACCTGATTGCAGTGATTGGCTCAAAGTGTTGCTCAGCAACGTTTTAGCTTCAGAGCTCCATCATGCTTGTTTACTTGTTATAGTTTTTGTTTGTTTGATTTTAATATTTCTGTTGATCCACAATTTAAAATCAATGTCATGATTTTCAAAGAATTTTGATCTATTATCACTTTTGTCTTTTTGTTTTTTTAATTTACCTTCTGGGATAAATAAAGTATTTTTCATTTCATTTCCTTTGTCAATTTCAACTTATTTCACTGACAGATTATTTTTTAAATATTATGTTGTATATGTACATATATATATATATATATATATATATATATATATATATATATATATATATATATATATATATATATATATATATATATATATATGAAGAGTTAATTTGCAAAAACAGTTAACCACCATTTGGAAAAAACAGAGTTAACTGCTTTTCGTCGCTGTCGGGTACAAACCTCCTATCTCCATTTAACATCATTAAAACCTTCTACTTCATGTGAGTACAATTTGGTGAAAATATTCAAAAAGTAAATGAAGAGTTTATTTGCAGAAGCAGTTAACTCCATTTTTTTCTAAATGGTGGTTAACTGTTTTTGCAAATGAACTCTTTCATATATATATATATATATATATATATATATATACACACATATATATACAGTATAAATGCATTTATATTTTTTCTTAAAGTTCACGAGGGACACAAAAAGGCCTGAGGAGTCAGAGGAGCGATAAACTCACACTTTTCCAGATCTATAAATGTTCAGCAGGAGCAACAGTGACAGCAGTTTTCCTGCAGCCTGCTGTGTTTTACATGAATTCCCCAGTTTCCCAGTATTCCCAGTATTCCCAGTAGTAAACGTGTATTTTCCCATTAGTTCTGCTCAGTATAACCTGTGGTTTACTTGTGACGTCATCCAGATTCTGAAAACGACGGCAAACGTACGGCCTAATATGTTATCTGCTCACAACATACGTGTAACACGCCTTCACTCTGACTCTCACGCGTGCACACACATGCGTGCACGATGAGACACCGACATGCAAGCAGAGAAAAACATGCGTGGGATCGTCATGAAGCGTCACACTCTTCATCTCATCACACTTCTGGGTGAGTTTCTGACATTTCTCATAAAATTACAACATAAACAGATTATTTACGGGACAAAAATACTAACAGGTACATGTTGATCCCCCCCCCCCCCCCCCAGCTCTGACCAGTCTGCTCCTCAACTTAAGTGAGTATAAAGCTTCAGATATTCAGCTGTTTATTATCTGGCGCGTCCTCCGGTTCAAGGCAGCAGTTTTCAAACTGTTTGAGTTTGAAAACGCAAATTTCAGCCTAGAATATCGGCCGATGTATCGATATATCATTACTCAAACAGTTTGAGAACCACGGCTGAAGGGATTTAGAGTGATTAGAGTGGGTGGACAGAGTAGGTACAGAGATTTACAGCAGTCGTTTGTTTTCTCCAGGTGAGTCCGGCTCTCTCCGCCCTCAGCTGACCGGTCCAGACTTGGCCTACCTCGGCTCCAAGGTGGCTTTCCGATGCTCCGCCCCCAGCTCCTCTCCGCCGGTCACCTACGAGCTGGTGAGGGACGGCACCTTCCTGGTGGTGGACACCCACGTGGACCAGGAAGGAGACCAGGCTGCAGTGTTCCCCCTGAAGGTGACGGCAGCATCTCACGGCTCGTACCGGTGCCGGGTGACGGCCGGAGGAAGGTCAGAGGTCAGCAACAGCATCACGCTCAGCATCGTCAGTGAGTATCCGTCCCAGCTGCCCGGATTCAGCTCCGGCATGCGGAGGAGGGTCAAGGCCACGGAAGAAAAAGGTCCAAATTCGGGAAAAAAAAAGTCTGAATTCTGACTATTTTCCAGAACATTTAAAAAAAAAGTTTTCTTTCAGGACATTTTATTTTATTTTATTGTTTTTTTAAATTAAATAGTCAGAATTCTGGGGGGGGGGGGGATTCAAATTCTGACCTTAATCTCAGGATTGTGACTTTTTTCCAGAACTTTTTTTTTTTTTTTAAATATCAGGATATTTATTCTTTTTGATATCTGAAAAAGTCTGAATTCTGAGAAAAAAAAATCAGAATTCTGACTTTTTCAAAAATTATCATTATTATTTTTTTAAATTCAGAATTCAGACCTTTTCCCAGAACATTTACAAAAACAAAACCAGGAGATTTTTTAAAATATAATTTCTGTTTTGTAGAGCATTAAAAAAAAAAAAAAAAGTTCTTTTTTTTTTGAAGATTTTTTAAATTTATTAAATAGTCAGAATTCTGGGTAAAAAAGTCCATATTCTGACCTTAATCTCAGAATTCAGACTTTTTTCCAGAACTTTTTTTTTTTTTAATTTCAGGATATTTATTCTTTTTAATATCTGAAAAAGTCTGAATTCTGAGAAAAAAAATCAGAATTCGGACTTTAAAAAAAAATTATTATTATTTTTTAAATTCAGACATCTGACTTTTTTCCAAAACATTTTTTAAAAAATTCAGGAGATTTTTTTTAATTTCTGAAAAAGTTCGAATTCTGACTGTTTTGCAGAACATTTGAAAAAAAAATATATTTTTTGAGGACATATATATATATATATATATATATATATATATATATATATATATATATATATATATTAAATTATTAAAGTCAGAATTCTGGGGTCAAAAAAATCCAAATTCTGACTTCAATCTCAGAATTCTGACTTTTTTTCAGAACTTTTTTATTTCAGGAAATTTTCTTTTTTTTTTTATTTCTGAAAAAGTCCAAATTCCCAGAAGACTTTTTCAAAAAAATAAAATCAGAATTCTGACTTTTTCTCAGAGTTGTACTTTTTTTTTCTTCAGCGGCCCTGATTCTCTTCCGTGCCGGCGTCTCGGTAAACCTGTCATATCTTTATTTCAGCTCCGGCATTGAACACCAGAGTGACCTCTGAACCCTTCCCCCCCGCTGCGTACGAGGGCTCGCGCTTGGTCCTGAGCTGCGACGTGGACCGGGGCTCGCACCTGTCCTACACCTGGTTCTTCAACAGGAAGGAGGTCCCGGCGTCTGCGTCCGGCTTCCACGTCTCCGGGAACAAGCTCCAGATAGAAGGAGCGACCCCAGAGCATGCTGGGAGTTATTACTGCGCCGCCGGGTCCACGGTGCAGAACATCAGGAGGATTTCCACCAGCTCAGAAGTCCAGCTGGTGATTAAAGGTGAATGTGGTTAAAACAGGCGCATGGAAGTATCAGAATGTCGTCACTGATGTTCAGCAGCTTGGCCTGCAGATGGTCTTCAGATTAATCCCGAATACATCACATACAGATTAGGGCCAATACCAATATTTTCTCATCAGCCTCAGCCAAAACAACTTGCCGATATTTGGGGCCGATACTGCATTTGAATCCCAATTTGATATCATGAATGATCAATTAAAAAGTAATCTTATATCTGTTTTAATATAAAAAAAGAACAAAGTTACAGTATTTAAAAAAGAAAATGCACTTGTAAATAAACATTAAATAGAAACATTAAACTTGTAATAGATATATAGATAAAGATTTATATATATATACATGTATACTGTATATATATAAATAAATATTCACATGTATTCGTATCAAACTGTGACCACCATGAATCGAATATCGAGCAATACAGAACTTTTAATTCATTTTATCATCTTGTGTTCTGAATATATTGGATTTATATTGTGATATCAGAAAATATCGGTATTGTTTTTTTCCCACCGATATTTTCATGACAAAATTAAAACTAGAATGGAAATGATAGATGATTTGAATCCAAAACTTTGATTAATTGGTTGGTTTAATTTATCATCAGACACATTCTGACTTTGAATACTTCATCATCTATTATGACTGTCGACATATTAAGAGACTCTGGAGAAATCTCTACCAATAAGGACACATTACCAGCTTAACGGACTGAAACCATGACTGTAATCTCATACGCATACTGGAGATGTCCAATATTATCAGCCGATATCTGCATTCAAACGTGATACCTGAAAATATCAGTATCGGTTTTTATTGTTTAACTAATGAAATCTCACGAGATTTTGTTCCATTAGCAACGGTCCAGCTTGTAATAAAGATCCAACATGAACTCCTCTGGCTGAGTTAAGGATATTTGGGGATATTTGCTCTCAGAGCAGAATATAATTTTATCTCTCAGAATATGAGATACAACATCACAGTTGTCTATATAGATCCATATCGGTTGATACTGGAAATTAAGAGTTGGACAATATTGGTATATCAGATATCGGTTAAAAAAAAAAAAAAAAGACGCCACTATCAAATATGCCTCACTTTTACTCTGTGTTTCTGCATTTTGGCTTATTTAATGTTAAATGATGAAAGGTGTAAAGCCTTAAAGGTCGATGTTACCGCTTATGCTTATTTCATTAAATCCTGTATCCCCCCCCCATCTTCCTCCATCCTCTTTGGCCAGCTTATGTTTCAAAACCAGAGATTTCCTTCTCCGTTTTCAAAGAGGGAGGTGGTTACCATGGCAACGTTAGCTGCTGGTCATCGAGAGGAAGCCCTCCGGTGGACGTCTCTCTTTTACTCGATGGCCAGGAGGTGGGATCTGTCACTGCCTCCGAGTCCCTCGCGGTCTGGTTCCGGGTCGCCGTGGTACCCGCGCTGGACATGGGCGAGGCCAGATGCCGGGTGAAAACCGAGATGCAGGAACTGATGAGTGACCCCATCACTCTGGAAGTAGGTGAGGCGAGTCTGGCGTGTTGGTGGTATCTTATGGATCAACAGCAGTTAATGTTGCTGTTAAGAATCTGTTTCTTTCTCCATGTCCAGTCCCAGTGGGGGGGCAGGTGAAGGTGGAAGTGGAATATCTGTACACGGCTGAAGCCAAGCTCGCTGCTGCCCGGCTGAGCTGTCGGATCAGCAGGGGGACCTTCCCTCACGTCTCCTGGCTTTTTAACAGCTCTGCTCTTCCTCCCGGGTCTCATCCGGATTCTCACGGCGACCATGGACGAACCCTCATCCTCCCCACGCTCAGCCAGGAGAACTCTGGGTATTACAGCTGCAGGGCCAGAGACAGCTACGACCGCTCAGGGCCGTGGGTGGAGAGTGCAGCGGTGCTGGTCCAGATCACAGGTGACAACATCTGCAGTCCACCCAGAAAAGCAAAACCGTCATGTCAGAGACGGGGCTGCACGTCCAGCTGCTTCATGAGGTCATCGATCGCGTCACAAACAGCTTTCCATCTGAGACAGCAGTGCTGGGCGTTAGCTGGACAGACGGCCCAGAATCACTCCTGTCCGTTATAAAACCAGTAAAACCAGTGGAGGATTCAGTTTATCATCCAGTTGATCTGAAATATTATTGCAGTGTGCGCGTGACACACACAGCTGCTGGAACTCCTGCAGCTGCCTTGTTAAGCGTTGCCAGGCAACAGGGACTTTCCCAGGCTGTGAGTGTAACTGAAATATCACACAATGGGGGATTATCACGCTTCGTGTTCCTGTTCCCGGAACTTGTCGAATTTAAGCATGTCCTCTTTTGGACCAGTTTAACAATAGCAAACAACGCCAACCCTAAAGTTTTCATGGATTCCCGACTGAAGTGATGCAAAGGAAGAAGTGGATCAAAGTGATTCGCCGGGGTGAAGGGCCGAACTTTGTAATAAAACAAGGTAGCATGTTTGTTTGTAGCCGGCAGTTCAGTGATGCAGACTACACAGCTAGCGTTAGCAGGCTAGCGTTTGCTGATGTGCCTAACTTTGTGCGTCTGAAAATCGGGTCTGTAACCTCCCGTTTCCAGTAGATCAACTGGGGGCTGCCAAGAAAGGAGACCGCTTATAAAGGAGCATTTTCACAGATTTTGTGTATCAGACGAGGACATTGTCTCTTTACATAGCAACGGCTGCACGTCACCTCTACTGGGTGAACGTCATGCGAGTTTTTTTTTTCCAATGCTTTATTGATGATAAAGGTCAAAGATCTGATTTCCACATGCTTGTGTGTTTTCAAACGTACAGTTGAGCACATCAGCTAACACTAGCCTGCTAACGCCAGCTGTAGTGTCGTCTCACCGGCTACAAGCAAACGTGCTACCTCGTTTTATTATAAAGTTCTGAGACTTTTATAAGCGGTCTCCTTTCTTGGCAGTCCCCAGTTGTTCCACTGGAAATGGGAGGATGCAGACCCGATTTTCAGCTAGCTGGCTAACGTGAGCCTGCTAATGCTAGCCTGCTAATGCCAGCTGTGTAATCTGCATCATTGAAGTGCAAGCTACAAATAAACGTGCTACCTTGTTTTATTATAAAGTTCGGCCCTTCATCCCGGCGAATCGCTTTGATCCACTTCTTCCTTAGCATCACTTCAGTCGGGAATCCATAAAAACTAGAATCCACCAACTAGGGTTGGTGTTTATTGGATTTAAAAAAGTGGAACAGAGCAGTGACGTTGGATTCAACTATTGTTGAACTGGCCCGGAAGAGGAAATGCTTAAATGCATGGACTCCTACGAATACGCCACATCAGATTCAACAAACGTTCTTCAGAAAACTGCCTAAATGATCCTCATTAACATGAATCATTCCACCTGTGCATACGTGAGCGTCTGTCACGAGAACTGCAAATCTGCATAATTACCGCCGATAATTCCATATAAGGACACGACTTCCCACTCTTGTCAGAAGGTGTTGATTCAGAAAAATGGCATCGAAGATGAAGAGAAACTTTCCCAGTTCAGACACGGAGGTTCTGACTGAGATCTGAGCAGCAGAATTAAAGGATGTAAAAGCCGAGCAGAGGAGGATAAATCACAGGAGCTGGAAATGCTGCTGGTCGCACTGTTACAGAAGTAAAAATAAAAAATATTTGAACCTATAATGGTGTCAAAAAGACGTCTAAAAGAAGCAAGATAGCCACAAAAAAACTAGTGGTGGAGACAAAGAGGTGAAATGATGAGAATGCTTAATATGAGTTTCTATCAACCAACACAGCAACATTCTGCAAAATCTCCTTTTAATACACACACACACACGTACTAGCTGGATAAAAAAAAAGCCGATGTGTAGCTAGACCACATCTGTCATCCTTTCATCGTCCCCTTTACACAACACACATAAAAATATGAACGTTGAAACTCTAATTTGACAGTCAGACCCAAACATCCACATTTTATGTACCTTAATAACGAAGCCGAGGCGTCATGAAGTGAACTGACTGCGTGTCTGACTAGAAGAGTTGCAGCGCTCATTGTTGCTGAACTTACTTTATGAATTTTCTATCCATTTTCTGTTCAAGGTGTTATTTCAATTTTATAGTAGCTTCATCTCACGTAGAGCTCACTGACGGCACTTTCTTTTGACGAAATGAAAACAAATGAAACCATCGTCCCCTGGTCTGAGCAGCTTTAGGCCCAATCCCAATTCTCTTTTTTTACCCCTACCCCTACCCCTTGGCCCTTGCACTTAAAACGAAGCTACAAGGGGTAGGGGTGAAAGTCAACCCCTTCAAATTGGGACACCCCTTCAAGAATCACATACGTCATCAGTGATTCCGCCGGCTTGTGTGTACGCAGATGTGCGCTGAGCTGTTGGCGCAAATCTGGAGAAATCAAGCCGTCTACAGCTGTGGATTAACGTTAACAAGCAAATTGGATTTTTGCACGACATCCCTGCCTGTGTTTTATCCCATGAAGACCAGCAGCGATGCTGCCGAATTTCTTATTGATCATCTAGATTATCAGGGCTGCAGAGCACCGCTGGTTTTCAGCCTGGTAGCGTTTATATAACTGAAGCGTCAATGTAATACTCGCGATTTTTTTTCATGTGCATTTTGCAAAAAAAATGACCGTTAAACATTTAAACAACATTAAACTAGACTATATAATGGTTTTCACACTTTTTAAAGTTTATTTTTGGAGAAATATTTACATTTGTGGATGTTTTTGGACTCAGTAGCAGCCATCGTCCCAGTGATTTTCATACCCCTTCGTTTGAAGTGTGCTCTCGAAAAATCTTCGTTTGAAGGGGTATATAGCCCTACCCCTTAGCCCTTCCCCTCCATCCTACAGGTATTGGGACACCCCCTACCCCTACACATGAACGCGCAAAACGGAGGGGAAGGGCTAAGGGGTAGGGCCAAGGGGTGAAATGGGATTCACCCTTACTCTTCAGTACAACCTAGACTCTCGTAGACAAGCTCTCAGGACATTTCTCTAAAAAAAAGAATATTTTTTCAGGCTATTTTTTAAACTCTGTATAAAAACAGTTGTTCAGTAGCCAATCACAGCAGCTGGCTGATCAGATCCAGCACCAGCCGGTGGAAAACTGGTCAACTGTTACAAAACCTTCAAAGCAAAAAGAAAAGTATTTCAGATATTTGTCTCTGTCTTTTTCTTTGTGTATCTGTATGTGGGGTGTCTGCACTCTAAACTTCAGACAGGATCCTTAACTCCCTGCCTCAAGTTACATCCTCCACTGAAACATCACCAAGTAAAACAATAAGTTGTACTTTCAGTTAACCCACATGCTGCCTCCATGGCGTCTGTCTACTCACCGGCTCTTTCCATCGTCTCCACAGAGCTGTTCGTGACCGTCTTAGACTTCATCCCCATGTGTTTCTGCGTCTTCCTTCTGGGGATGTTGGTGCTCGGCTCCTTCCTCGTGTGCAGGATGCTTGGCGGCGAACAAGGTGCGTGCTTCCATGTGTGTAGGAGGATTTCGTTTAATGGAAATGTGAATTAAATTGTTGTTTTTTTTCCATCTTTACTTTTCCTCTCTGCAGCTCGTACCAGCGTTTCTCCAGCGAGGTAAGATTCATCTCAGAGAGAAAAAGGTTTACAGTCTCTGCCTGAAATCTTGTTCAGCACATACTGATGATGATAGATATCAATACGTACAGTTAAATAACGTAAGATCAAAACAATTAAAGGAAACTTGTGGGATTCCTCAAGGCTCTGTCTTAGGTCCTAAATTATTCTTATGATAACTCAATGACATTTGCAGTGTTTCCAGGCTGTTTAACTGTTTTATTTTGCTGACGACACCACGCTCTACTGCTCTGGTTACAGCTTCTGAACAGCTGAAAAGTAATTAAACACATTAAAGGGACTTGAGGCAAGATAAAGAAATGAAACTCACGACTGCCGCGACTGGCGCTTCAGGTATCTGCAGCCACGAGCCAAGCCGTCACAGGAGCACAAACTGAAGCTATAATGTTGTTTACTAAGCTTTTTCTTCGTAGTTACACTTTTTTGTGTCTTTCAGTTGATCTGGATCATTTGCTAACTGCAGAAGAATCCATAACTATCGCTTACAGTGTTTGAATTTACCGCGACCGGCTTCGTCCTATATCAAAACTGCGGATGTAGCGTCATTTGACGTCATGTCCGCATGGCAGAGCTGGAAAACTATAATGTTGTTTACTAAGCTTTTTCTTCGTAGTTCCACTTTTTAGTGTCTTTCAGTTGATCTAGATCGTATTCTGACGGCAGAAGAATCCATAACTATCGCTTACAGTGTTTGAATTTACCGCGACCGTCTTTTTCCCGCATCAAAACTGCGGATGTAGCGTCATTTGACGTAGCGTCTGCAGGGCAGCGCGGGAAATTCGGACACCTAATTGCAGCATTTTGCAGCACACAGCCTGTTCAAGGCAACGGAGAGAAACATGGCTGGAAACGTTATTTTTAGCACTTCATCACCCATTAGTATGAAAAAAAGGGACATTCATGTTTGTTTTTTTTAAATTCCTGCCTCAAGTCCCTTTAAAAGACTGGTTTGATGTAAATTATCACTAAATGTAAACAATACAAAACTGATTATTTCTGGCACCAGACAAAGTAAAAACTTGGCTACGATCAGGATAAATGGAATTGAAATTGAAAGAGTGCATGAAAATAAATTTCTCGGAGTGATTGTTGATGATAAGTTATTCTGGAAGCCCTATGTAAGCAACGTAAAAAAAAATGTCAGAAATCATAGCTATACTTTACAAAACAAAATATGTTCTGGACTAAAAAACATTATTTACACTTTACCTTTAGGGTGCGTCCCAATACACCCACTAGCCCTACTTTTTAGCCCTACCCCTAAATTTTGCGTGTTTCCATGAAGGTAGTGCTGTCCCAATTCCTCTTTGCATGTCGGGGTAGAGGAGGTAACGAGGGGTCGGGGGTATGAATCTCGCACTTCAGGGTGAGGGGTGTCAGATGCTGACTTGCTGAGAAGGACCAGAGAAAATGGAACAACAGCGACCTCCGGAGAGCGACAGGACTCGGAGAAGAAAACTCACAACTGTACATATGTACAGATGACACATTTGTTTGCAACGTTAGCCAGACTAGCCATGCTAGCTAGGCTACTGATGAAAAGCTTGCGAAGGCTTTTCGGCAGTTTACAAGAGAACAACAGTCGTCATGGCAACTTCTTCCCTGTGTGGTTGTTTTGTTTATTAATCAACCGAAGCATGATGATGATGAAAAAAAGAAAAACGACCTTAACTGTTAACTCTGTGTTGCTGCTGGGTGTGTTGTTACGGTGACACGTATGTGCAAAAGTCACCACGCTGTTGCTTACGTGCCTGAACGTAAATGCAGCAACTGGTGTCCCAATTCCTACACTGTAAATTCTTATAAGTTGACTTTACTTAAAAAAAAAAATATGCAAACTTTCTGCCTCAAAAAAATTAAGTTATCTCTAATTGGAGTGATTAAGTAGAATAAACTAAAATGGTTTAAGTTTGTAGAACTTTTCTGAACTTAATAAATTTGAGTAAGCTGTAAATGGAAGATGCTGGGGAGGACACTTGATAGGATTATTTTCACAGAAATTAGATCCACACCATTTTCAATTTTATCTTCACCAACAACATGCTTTTAAGTTCATCTTACTTAAAGTAAATGATGAACTCACAATTGATCTTACTATGTAGCAAGATCTTAGTCCAGATACGTTTGAGCTACAACTATTGTCAGACCACACACATCTCTGTCGCGGTGCAGCATCTGCTGGGTAGTAGATGTTCAATACAGGAATTAACAAACAAGTTGAGAGCAGTCACATGACACTACCAACATCATTTATAAATCCCTCATTTGTGAATAATCTCCAATTTATTGTTAAAAGAAGTGAACTGCATTGTGGGAAACCTGCTCCCTCCCCACCCCTAATTTCCCTTTACTCATTTTAATTAAGCTGTTTCAACTTAAGTAAATTAAGTTATCTAACATGTTGCCCTCCAAAGTTCTTACAACTTATTTAGAATAAGTATTACCAACAACTAAGTTAAAATTAAGTTCTGCCTACTAGATAGATTCTAGTAAAGCCAATATTACCATTTACAGTGTAGAAGATTACAAAGCCCTCCCCCAATTCGAGGGGGCAGTGAAAGCATTGGGATTGGGCCTTATTGAATGGATTTACAGGGTAATGCTTATCAAACCAACACACTTCCCATCTTTAAATGACAAAAAAGAGCTGTAAGAGTTGTAACCCACTTAAATCATACACAACCAACTAATGTTATGTTTATTAATTTAAATACTCTTAAATTTTACGATTTAATTGAATTCAAATTAGCACAAATCATGTTTAAAGCACAAAATAATTTACTTGGCTGCTGTAAAGTCTGAGGGAGTCAATATGATTTAAGGGTAAAAGATAGTTGGAAAAAAACAAGATAAGAAAAAATATATGCAGATATGTGTTTCTGTTCGACGTGTAAGTTTATGGAATACTTTTGACAATGATCTAAAGAGATGTAGCTCACTGTCTTCATTTAGAATAATTTTTCAAACTAAATTATTAGATAAATAGAAAAATTTAACTATGAAAATATTAAATTCTTAAGTTTCATTCGCTCAGAAATTATACTATGAAACTTTATCCTATGTACAGTTGTGTGAAAAAGTGTTTGCCCCCTTCCTGATTTCTTATTTTTTTTGCATGTTTGTCACACTTAAATGTTTCAGATCATCAACCAAATTTAAGTATTAGACAAAGATAACACAAGTAAACACAAAATGCAGTTTTTAAATGAAGATTTTTATTTTTAAGGGAGGAAAACCCAAACGTCCATGTCCCTGTGTGAAAAAGTGATCTTCCCCTAATCCTAATAACTGGTTGTTCCACCTTAGCAGCAACAACTGCATCAAGCGTTTGTGATAACTGGCAGTGAGTCTTCTACAGCGCTGTGGAGGAATTTTGTTCCACTCATCTTTGCAGAATTGTTGTAATTCAGCCACATTGGAGGCTTTTCCAGCATGAACCGCCTTTTTAAGGTCATGCCACAGCATCTCAATGGGATTCAGGTGGGGGCTTTGACTAGGCCACTCCAAAGTCTTCATGTTGTTGTTCTTAAGCCATTCAGAGGTGGACTTGCTGGTGTGTTCTGGATCATTGTTCTGCTGCAGAACCCAAGTGCGCTTCAGCTTGAGGTCACCAACAGATGGCCGGACGTTCTCCTTCAGGATTTTTTGGTAGAAGCAGAATTCATGGTTCCATTTACCACAGCAAGTCTTCCAGGTCCGGAAGCAGCAAAACAGCCCCAGACCATCACACTACCACCACCATATTTTACTGTTGCTATGATGTTCCTTTTCTGAAATGCCGTGTTACTTTTACGCCAGATGTAATGGGACCTCCACCTTCCAGAAAGTTCCACTTTTGTCTCGTCAGTCCACAGAGTATTTTCCCAAAAGTCTTGGGGATCATCAAGATGCTTTCTGGCTAAACTGAGACGAGCCTTTATGTTCTTTTTGCTCAGCAGTGGTTTTGGTCTTGGAACTCTGCCATGCAGCCATTTTTGCCCCCCAGTCTCTTTCTGATGGGGGAGTCATGAACACTGACCTTCATTGAGGCAAGTGAGGCCTGCAGTTCTTGGATGTTGTTCTGGGGTCTTTTGTGACCTCTTGGATGAGTCGTCGCTGTGCTCTTGGGGTCATTTTGGTCGGCCGGCCCCTCCTGGGAAGGTTCACCACTGTTCCATGTTTTCACCATTTGTGGATAATGGTTCTCACTGTGGTTCTCTGGAGTCCCAAAGCTTTAGAACTGGCTTTGGAACCTTTTCCAGACTGATAGATCTCAATGACTTTGTTTCTCATTTGTTCCTGAATTTCTTTGGATGGCAGCATGATGTCTAGCTTTGGAGGATCTTTTGGTCTACTTCACTTTGTCAGGCAGGTCCTATTTAAGTGATTTCTGATGGAGAACAGGTGTGGCAATAATCAGGCCTGGATGTGGAGAGAAACTGAACTCAGCTTTCCAAAGATGATAAACCACAGTTAATTTATGTTTCAATGGGGTGGGGGGTTGGAATTTTTTCCCCTTACTAATAAGAACCTTCATTGACGATGATTGATGATCTGAAACATTTAAGTGTGACAAACATGCGAAAATATTAGAAATCAGTTAGGGGCAAACACTTTTTCACACAACTATTTATTTACTCTTTTTGAGATGAAAGTTTTTTTTGTTTTTCTTTTAATTTATTTATTTACTTAAGTCTACGCTGTAATTGAGTTTTTGCTGAAAATGTTTTTTTGTATAAAAAGGGTTGGTGTAATAAGCACTGGCTTCAGCCATCACCTCTTTGATCAGCCGTATCGTATGTTCTTCTGCTCTTGTTGATTTATTGATAATTTAGATGCTAATCAGAATAATAAAACATTACCTCCTCTGTTCCCAGCCCTCCTGGACCTGGTCTCTCCGGACCAGGATCTGCATCTGCATGCATGACTGACAAGGCTTCACCTGCAGACTGTGACGTTCAGAATCAGGTAAGCAAACCATTTTACAGAGATTTGGACTCGGTCAGTTTAAATCGGTGGAGTAAAACGTGCCCTCCGGTTCTGTTCTGTACTGAACCATCATTTTCTAATACGAAAGAAAAGAATTCAAAATATCAGCAGCAGATTTGACAACAGCTGATGGTCAGAATTCTGTTTCTTTTAAAAAAAAACTAATTATTACCTTTAACTTTCCCCGTCCAAGTTTTTATTATAGCGTGTTGCAGCCTTAAAATGCAAAAATTTATTGTAGATGAACAGCTGCAAATAACCCGATTAAACAGAAAATAAAACTTTAACTCCAGAACTGTTTATCTGTAGAGAAAATCCATCCAGCAAGCAAAAAATACAATTGTGAAAAATAACAGTAATGTGTCCATTTATTCATTTTTACAGCCACTGAAATAAATAAACAAACAACTCTTGACTGCCTTTGGCAGGAATTCCTTTTTGAAGGTGTTTCCCATCATTTTCTATCATCTCTCCCTTGTTTTCCATTTAATTAACTTGATTAACTTCAACAGCTGCACAAGCTTAAATATTATTAAAGGTACAGTGTGTAAGAATTACTGACATCTAGTGGTAAAGATGGGTATAGCAATGGCTTCATATGCCAGCACTGTTGTGAATGTATGGTGGCCGTCAGTGGCCAAAATTCTCCCAGACATGAAGATGTTTTCATCTAAAGGTGGTCTCAGTTGTGCTTGAAAGTTTTCCATTAAAGTTTCCATAAAAGAAAAAGCTTAACTTATAATAATTAAATTAACATTAAACTGAAAAAGTAATAAGAAATGAAAATTTCCTAAATTCTAATTTAGGAAAATAAAATCTTGATTTTCAATTTTTGTGGAACAAATCATTTTTAAAAAAACAAACAAAACTGTGACATCAAATTAAAGCACATTTCCCATGAACATGGACCAACATACCTGTCAACAGGTGCAGACGTCTGATTGGACGTTACAGAAAACACCTGATTGCAGTGATTGGCTCAAAGTGTTGCTCAAACAATTTTTAGTTCAGGAGCCCCATCATGCTCGTTTACGTGTTTTATTTTTTTGTTTGTTTTTAATATTTCTGTTAAACTACAATTCAAAATCAATGTCACGATTTTCATAGAATTTTTATTTATCATTACTTTTGTCAATTTCAGCTTATTTCACTGACAGCTGATTGTTTTCTTTCAAGTACAACTGTATTTTTTACTTGTTTTACTGTTTTAGTGGAGCTGGTGGAACTATCCACAGCAACACTTGTGTTTTCTTATTTTATTTTATTTCTATTGCTGGGTATTTTGTATACAGAATACATTTGGAGACGTTTTTTAAATAAAGTGGATTGGATTTAACGTTCCATGAGATGATTTGGGTACCTGCCCCTCCAACATCCAGATCTTCCGCCTGCTTCTTGTCCATAATAATTTAAGCATCTTTTATATCGTGGTCCCGCCATCATGCTCGCACTGAGTGTACAAACATAACTTCACAGATCATTTTCAATTCAAGTGACGGGAGTTTAAAATGTAACTTACACAGCTGGGCAAAAAAAAGACACACCCACTACGCAAACGGCCCACCCGCAGCCCTGCAAAACCCCAAATAACAGCCCATGGTTACAGATGACAAGCACACTACCTGCTTCCTGAACTGAGGCAGACTGCAGCCCACAACTCTTCCTGCACACTTCCTCAAACACATTTGAGGAAGTACAAATATATATAAAGTACAAATTTCAAATGGCACACCAGCTTAACAAGCATAAACTTGGAAAGTGCACACACTCAAAAATAGAGGTACCAATTTGTACTTAAAAGGGTACAAAGCTTGTTTCTGGGGGGTTCCTTTCTGAAAGACATTTCTGTACCTTCATGGTCCATTTTTGTACCTTATCAAGCTGTATGAGTTAATAAAGTACAATTAAACCAATTAAAGATGATGAATAAAAGTCAATAAAATAGAGATTATGACAACAATCAAAGATGCTTATAATAAATGAATAATTATTATAGAAATATTGTACTGCTATTTATAGTTATTCTACAAGCTACACACAGTTTTCAATGCTGCAGGTATCCTTAGGGTTGAAATGGTACAAATTTGTATTTTATATTACTTTGGACCCTTCTTCATAGTATATAGGTACTTCTGGCCTCATAAAGACCAATATTGTACTTTTGAGAGAACATTTGTTAAAAAATGTACCTCCAGGTACAGAAATGTTTCTGTCTCGTACCTCTGTTTTTGAGTGTGTAGGAAACAGAATTAGCAGGAAAGTTGCCACCGACAAACTGAAATGTCTATAACTGTATGTATGTATGTGGGGGAACCGCAGGTCCGACGGGTGGGAGAGAGAGAGAGGGGAAAAAGTCCGCTCTGACTGCCGCCAACGTTTTGAAAAGTATCCCAGGAACATGATATGGGTCAGATGTATTTTCCATCCTTGTGTAATGGAAAGCGTCTTCTGATTTAAAAAGGATGTAAACTCAGGTCGTGTTCACACCAGCCTTGTTTAGTCCGGTTAAAACGAATCCTGGAGCGTTTACCTCCTTAGTTTGGTTCGTTTGGTTGACGTGAACGCTGGCTTCGAACTCTGGTGCGGACCAGTCAACCGCTCTCGGGTCCGCCAGGGAGGGGTGGTCTCGGACCGCTATCATGTGAACTCTGGAGCGGTTTACTCGCCGTGTGAACCCCATCCGCACCAATTACAGGAAGCGTGCTGTTTATGCGTGCTGTCATTTATTTACTATGTTATTAATAATATGCCTATTCATTCATTCATTCATTCATTCATTCATTCATTCATTCATTCATTCAATGAGAAGCATGGGTTCAGTAAACAAGAGCTGCTTTAATGATGAGCCAACTTTGCGATTATCAACTTACCTCATTGGTCGCGCTTGAATGGCAAAAGAAAATACGTCGTGGTAGGCTGTCATTATAGGGGATTATCACGCTTACCGGAAGTTCCCGGGTTTTGGCACTTCTTCTTCCGGGCCATGTTAACGACAGCCGTTCCTGCTCTGTTATACTGTTTAAATCGGATAAACTCCAAACATACTTAAGTTTTCATTCCAGACTGAAGTGATACTGGATCAAAAGCTGGATCAAAGCGATCGATTCGCCGCGGTGAAGGGCCGAACTTTATAATAAAACACACGTTTGTTTGTCCCCGGTGGGGCACAACACCAGCACTTCACAGCATGCTAGCATTAGCCAGCTAGCGTTTACTGACGTGCTTAACATTGTGCGTCTTAAAACACACAAACATCTGAAAATCAGGTCTGTACCCCCCGTTTCCAGTGGAACAACTGGGGACTGCCAAGAAAGGAGACGCTTTCAGATGCTTGTGTGTTTTCAGCCGCACAAAGTTAGGCACGTTATCGAGCTGGCTAATGCTAACCTGCTAACAGTAGTCCGTCAGCTACTACTCTGTTAAACTTTGTTAATCGGATAAACGCCAATGCCAAGTTTTCATTCCAGACTGAAGTGATGCTAAGGAAGAAGTGGATCAAAACGACCGATTCGCCGCGGTGAAGGACCGAACTTTATAATAAAACGACACACGTTTGTTTGTAGCCGGCAGACTGCGCAGTCGTGTTAGCAGGTTAGCATTAGCCAGCTCGATAACGTGCCTAACTTAGTGCGGCTGAAAACACACAAGCATCTGAAAGCGTCTCCTTTTTTGGCAGTCCCCAGTTGTTCCACTGGAAACGGGGGGGTACAGACCCAGTTTTCAGACGCTTGTATGTTTTCACAAGCGAAAAGTTGGTAACGTCAGCTAACGCGAGCTTGCTAACGCTAGCTGTAGTGTAGTCTGGTGTAATTAGATGTACACAATGGAACAGAGCAGCAACATTGAGCCATTCCTGGCCCGGAAGAGGAAGCTTCAGATGTTTCAACTTCCGGAAACCGGAACGCGGAAGCGTGATAATCCCCTATTGCCTGTCGTCTTCTGCGGTATGACCGTCGGATTGCAGAACGTCTTCTGCGACGTGCGTGGATTAACAGATTATTTAATTGGCGCAGTCCTACCAGCCGTTCATTTGCGCGGTCCGTTAAAGTCTGCTGATATGCATGCCAGATCAGCACCAACATGAAAATGAGCAGACGATGTTCCATGATGTATGGTAAAGAAAAAATCAATAAAAAAAAATTGCGAGGGATTTGTTGTCTGCCCGCCTGAACTGTATGAGCAATGACCGAACAGCATTTGCTGTCACGTGACCATTTTTGGACCGTTTAAGTTTAGCCTTTGTGAACTTGAACCGGACCAACTGAGAAACTGCAACATTGTATCAATTATCGCTTTGGTTTGAATCAGGAAGCAGACCTTCTAGTGTGAACACGACCTCAAAGACGCCGCCGCTCATGTTGAAGAGTATTTTCCTGCCAGCATGGCGGCGTAAACACAGCGTGTCACAAGATATCCGCTATCGGGAGCGAGTGTTTCAGGAGTACAAGTACAGCAAAATAGGCCGATAGTACTGATACTGGCATCGGGAACGGGACATCGCTATATATTTATGTTTCCATGAAAATCATGACATCGATTTTGAATTGTGGTTTGAAAGAAATTTTGAAAACTAACACACAAAAAAATAAAGTACAAAAGCACGATGGGGCTCCGAAGCTAAAATGTTGTTGAGCAACACTTTGAGATAATAATGTATATACTGTATATGTCATTTTCTGTACTGCTTATCCAGTTCAGGGGTTGCTGGAGTCTATCCCTGCTATTACCTCACATTCACTCCAAGAGACAATTCAGAGTGACCAGTTAACCAAACATCACGTCTTTGGACGGTGGGAGGAAGCCGGAGAACCCGGAGAGAACCCAAACATACACGGGAGAACATGCAAACTCCACACAGGAAGGCCACAGGTGGAATTGTTCGAACCCCTCCCCAGCCGGGACTCGAACTAGCGACCTTCTGAATAATAAGTGATGAATTTCCATAACTGTTGTTTCTCATTATAAAGTTCAGATAAATGGGATGCAGCTTTTTTCCAAACAAAGCATTTCTAAAAACACCTTCAGCCACAGTGGTGCTGGTCTGCATCTTTCCGGTTCATCGCTATCAGCTGACACACATCCAGATCTACGTTAACCTTCATCATAGTGAGACTGGATCACAGGGAAGAGAACAACCTACCGTTTTACCCCCCAAACTGCAGAGCGTTTGCTCAGAGAGCTTTTATTTTCAAGTTCGGACAGTTCAGGCGAGGTCTCATCTGTTCGGATCTCAAGTTTTCATAAATAACAACAACTATCAGGCACAAAGCATCAAATGCGTTATTCTAAGTGAGCATTAAACAGATTTGGCTGTTTCTTTAAGATGATAAATGAAACCAGTATAAACAAGATGGTGACGTTACCTCCTTCTGTCTTTCAGACCATAGAGATGGCCGTCTGACAGGATCCAGCTCATCTTCATCATTTCACTCAATAATTAATCATTTGTTGTTGGTTTAAGTTGCAAATATGTCACCAGTCACATGACATCTGTTTATGACCATAAACAGAGATTACATTAACAACTACTGTACATGAGCTTGTTTTATTGCTTGTTTTTTGCAAATAAAACTTTTAAAACATCATTTTGTCTATTTGTGATCAGTTCAGTTGGAATCAGCAGGATTACACCTCATCTTCATCTTCATCTTCATCTTCACCGTGTCTGACTGGTTTTATGAGCTGTTCATGTGATGCTGCAGAGAGGGAGGGAGCATGAGGGAGGTGTGCTGCTTCGCTATCAGCTGCTTACACATGTCTGCGAGTGTGTGTGGGTGGGTGTCGTCCTTCAACCATCTCATTCAAACCGTCAAACTCCGTCCCCCCCCCCCCACTATCACGCTGTCCAGCGGCTGCACTCAGACGGAGCTACGCTTGTCTTCAACATGTCTTCCCGCCTCCTCCTGATCGTCCTGGGTGAGTAAACCAACACACACTCGGACCTGTGAAGTAAATCCACCGTTAACCCTTTGACACCTTCTCCCTGCAGGGTCGTGCGTCTGCGCCGGGACCAGTAAGTCACTTTGTCAGCTGGTACCATGATGTTGCTGATCATTCTTTGCAATCAGACGTTTGTACTTTCACCTCTCCACAGCCCAGTTATTCCTGGAGCGCCCCAAACTTTCTGGCCCCCCTGAGGCTTTGACTAAAACAGCTGTAGACATTCAATGTGAAATTCCGAACCCAAACAATCAATCCATCCTGCTGCAGATATTCAAGTAAGTAGATCTACTTTAAAACTATGGTGACATGCTTTAAGGACATGATTTTGCCAACCTCTTATAGGAGGGGGAGCGTGACGAGGTGTTTGGTGAATATACCCTTCTGAATGGCGAGGAGGTTGCAATGATTCCCAAGTTCATCAAACGTTATCATGAGGGCTACCTCGAGTGTGTCGCCAGAGTACAGAACAACTCTGAAATAGCTCCCACGGTCAGCAACACCCATTACTTGAAGGTTATTGGTGAGTCCACAACCCAAACATGCTACCCATTCACATAGATGTAGGCTTAAAATAAGAAAAATAAATCCAGTGAATAGCTCAATCAACAAAGAACCCAAGAAATAGAAATAGATTTATACATACAGTTGTGGAAAAAAAGTCCTGATTTTTTTTTTTTTTTCCGCATGTTTGTCACACTTAAGTTTCAGATCATCAAAAAAATTAAATATTAGTCAAATATAACACAATAAGACACAAAATGCAGTTTTTAAATGAAGGTTTTATATTAGTAAAGGGGAAAAAAATCCAAACCTGCATGGCCCTGTGTGAAAACATTGAGTTTAATTTCTGTAGCCACACCCAGGCCTGATTACTGCCACACCTGTTCTCCATCAGAAATCCCTTAAATAGGACCTGCCTGACAAAGTGAAGTAGACCAAAAGATCCTCCAAAGCTAGACATCATGCTGCCATCCAAAGAAATTCAGGAACAAATGAGAAACAAAGTCATTGAGATCTATCAGTCTGGAAAAGGTTCCAAAGCAATTTCTAAAGCTTTGGGACTCCAGAGAACCACAGTGAGAACCATTATCCACAAATGGTGAAAACATGGAACAGTGGTGAACCTTCCCAGGAGGGGCCGGCCGACCAAAATGACCCCAAGAGCACAGCGACGACTCATCCAAGAGGTCACAAAAGACCCCAGAACAACATCCAAGAACTGCAGGCCTCACTTGCCTCAATGAAGGTCAGTGTTCATGACTCCCCCATCAGAAAGAGACTGGGGGGCAAAAATGGCTGCATGGCAGAGTTCCAAGACCAAAACCACTGCTGAGCAAAAAGAACATAAAGGCTCGTCTCAGTTTAGCCAGAAAGCATCTTGATGATCCCCAAGACTTTTGGGAAAATACTCTGTGGACTGACGAGACAAAAGTGGAACTTTCTGGAAGGTGGAGGTCCCATTACATCTGGCGTAAAAGTAACACGGCATTTCAGAAAAGGAACATCATAGCAACAGTAAAATATGGTGGTGGTAGTGTGATGGTCTGGGGCTGTTTTGCTGCTTCAGGACCTGGAAGACTTGCTGTGGTAAATGGAACCATGAATTCTGCTTCTACCAAAAAATCCTGAAGGAGAACGTCCGGCCATCTGTTGGTGACCTCAAGCTGAAGCGCACTTGGGTTCTGCAGCAGAACAATGATCCAGAACACACCAGCAAGTCCACCTCTGAATGGCTTAAGAACAACAACATGAAGACTTTGGAGTGGCCTAGTCAAAGCCCCCACCTGAATCCCATTGAGATGCTGTGGCATGACCTTAAAAAGGCGGTTCATGCTGGAAAAGCCTCCAATGTGGCTGAATTACAACAATTCTGCAAAGATGAGTGGAACAAAATTCCTCCACAGCGCTGTAGAAGACTCACTGCCAGTTATCACAAACGCTTGATGCAGTTGTTGCTGCTAAGGGTGGACAGCCAGTTATTTTTTTTCCCCTTACTAATAAAAATCTTCATTTAAAACTGCAATTTGTGTTTACTTGTGTTATCTTTGTCTCACATTTAAATTTGATGATCTGAAACATTTAAGTGTGACAAACATACAAAAAATAAGAAATCAGGAAGGGCGCAAACACTTTTCACACAACTGTATGATGTTTGATCTGTTTCACATTTATTTATGTAGTTTTCTTTTTTTAAAAAAAGTTTTCAGTTTTGAGTGTCTTGTTATGTGCAGTATTTTATTTCAGTTGTGGTTGTTTTTTTTAGTACTTTATAAATAAAGTTGGTATGGAATGGAAAATTGCAAACCCTGTCTTTGGTATCAGGATTTCAAAGCAGATGCTACTTTTCCTGTCAGTTTATTCATTTATTGACTTCGTCATTGACCTGTTGCTGTTCTCCAGAGCCTGTGAAAAACGCAGCGATCGTCCTCTCAGGTCCAACGGAGCTCTACGAGGGACATGAACTGAAACTACGGTGTTCACTCAAAGCTGGAAATCATGAAACCTACAAGTGGATGCTCAATGATCAGCCCGTCTCTCCCTCACCTCTCCACTTGCTTGCAAATGGCAGTCTCGTGATAAGTAGGTCAGTGCAAAATCTCCTGAAACAGTCCAGCGACTGCGACTCTATTACAAGTTGGTGGCTAAGGTGTGAATGCACATAAGAAGATGTTACTAGGTGTTTGTTCAGGGTACTGTGCCGTTTTTTCAGTGATTACTGAATAAATACAACTTACCACATGCATTATGTTAGATTTGTGACAAGACTAGATAGACAGAAATCTACTTGTTTTCTTTTTGTTAAGAGCCTGAGAGAAAATTAAGGTCCTGTGTTATGATGGTCGAGCGAAGACTTGATTAGCTTAGCTTAGCAAAGAAAAATATTTAAACTGTTTTAAGATATTTTACATGGACTTGTCTCTTTCAAGGGAAGGAATAAAAAAATGAAAAAAAAAAACCTTTCCTCTTGTCAGAAACTAAATCAAACTGGTGACATATGGGGGCTTGTCCGGGATTGTATGTCCTTTTATATGGATTCCCCTTCTAGATTTCTCCTAATTTGCTGGTTAATATTTTTAGCACAAATGTGGAGAGAGTATGACATACTTGGTGGGGGCTTTTTTCCCAAGTAAGTACTTGACACTGCATCTATTTGCTCTCTAATTTGCATTCACTGTCTTAGTTTTATAAACCATTAGAAAGCATTTTGCTCGCAGCATGACAGCCAAACTTGTATAAACTTTTTTGGCTCAAACATGGCATTTATATGTAGTTTCTAATACCTTCATTCAGCTGTATGGCATAGACTCACCTACAGTTGTGCTCAAGATTATTGATACCCTCCGACTGAAGAAAGAAAAAAATCAGTTATCAGTGAAGTAAGTTGAAATTGACAAAAGTAAGAATAAATAAAAATTCTATGAAAATCACAAATACGTTTTACTTTAAGAGTAATTTATTCTCTCTCAGTAAAACTTTCTTATTAACAAAATTCTGTATTTAATGTCTCCTAACAATATAGAATAGTACTTTATTTTCTTCCTCAGAGTTAACTCTAAGGACAGTGGCTCATACGCATGTGAAGCTATCAACAACTTCAACAACACAAAGGTCTTCAGCACCAAGAGCCCTGCAGTTGTAATCAAAGTCAAAGGTTAGTTGCTGGAATGAATCTGGTTCGGTTTACACAGACTTTTTAAATAAAACCCAGCAGAATATCATCCCCCTTCCTCTTCCTTCAGATTTGGTGTCGACACCGGACATCTCTTTCACCGTATCAAAGGAAGACAACCAGAATTACTTTGCCATAGTCACCTGCCGGTCGATGAGAGGAACTCTGCCTATCAGATTTTTGCTGTATAATGAGACAGAACTGGTCGGCATGTTGACAGCTGAAGAGAAACAAGCATCATTTAAAGTTCCAGTGGTCTTGAACCAGCGCCTTGCGCAGCTGCAGTGCCGGGCAGACAACGGTGACGAGGCGGCATACAGCCAATGGCTGCCCTTGGAAGTTGGTGAGTAAAAATAGGAATAAAACTCTTTGGCCCTGATTTTCAAATAATTCAAATAAAGAGCACTCATTTGTTTGCCGCGCAGATAAATAGCGTGGGCTGTTTTTCAGCGTTTGCGGGTGATCTACAAAGATTACACACACAATCTGTCACAGGCGCAAACAGCAGCATTTAAATGAGGATTTAGCTGCTGTGGCTTTGCCATGCAAAGTTCAGAAGAGCATGTGGTAAACGCAAAATGAAATTCAACCTGATAGAGAGAAATTAGTTCCAGAGATATAATATGAGGCAAATAAAAAACAGAATATAAGGTAAATATATTAATTATACAATAAAAACAATGCAGCAGGTTTCCCTGTGGGTCGTACGGAGAGGCCAGTTTAAGGACATGGATAAGGAGACGCACACAGGAGCTGATCTAAATTTTAAAAATATGGCATTTGCAAAAATTAAAGAAAATAAAAAGGGCATGATTAAAGGAATAGTACACCCACAGAACGATGTGTCTTCATCTTCTGCTCACTCTCATGCTGAGCAAGACACTGGAGCACTTTTTTAATATCTCAAATGCAGCCGGAGATTTGAGGGGGTTTTCGTTTTCCCCCGACTGTCATATAATGGAGTTCACCGGCGCTCGATCCAAAAAGGTCCATAAAAGTCCACAAAAACGTGTCAGTATTCCTCCATACTGCTCGTCCAATGTAATCCAAGTGTCCTGAGTGGGTAGCGTCCAGAATTTACTGGAAACGACGTCATTTAGTAGATTCTTACAGCTTAAACAGTAGAACATGTAGCTGCCGCGAAACGCGTCCATGAGAGTTCACGACACTTCGGAAGCTGCGGCAGACGAGATCACACGTTCTCTTTTTCTTTATTTCTTCATTTTAAATTAACATCCAACCCCTCTTGTGTTTGTCCGCACCTCTGTCGCTCTTAGCAAAATGTAAACAGTGAATTTCTTCTTCTACACTTGCATTATCGGCAGAGTAGTCCCTGAACGCCGCGGCTTCCGTAGTGTCGTGAACTCTCATGGACGCGCTTCGCAGCAGCTACATGCTCTGCTGTTTAAGCTACTAAAATCTACTAAATGATGTCGTTTCCAGTAAATTCTGGACGCTACCCACTCAGGACACTTGGATTTCATTGGACGAGCAGTATGGAGGAATATCGACAAGTTTTTGTGGACTTTTATGGACCTTTTTGGTTCAGTCGCTGTTGAACTCCATTATATTAAAGTTGAGGGAAAACGAAAATCCCCCCGGATCTCTGGCTGCATTTGAGATATTAAAAAAGTGCTGCAGAGTCTTGCTCAGCATGACGGTGAGCAGAAAATGAACGCACATTATTCTGTGGGTGTACTATTCCTTTAATGTTATGCTACAGCTGCGGATGTTCTGATTCATTTGTCTAGAATAAACAGTGTTAAATAGTGATGTTGATTGTTATTTAATTAGATAATGTAAATTTGACGTGTTGCCCTCACGCCTCATGAGAAGTGATTCTGACCCAATGCTGCATATCTGCAGTCCTGTAAGCAGCACTCTTCCAGTCATTTGTTCATAAAGCTGCCAGCAACCCTTTTACTACCACAGGGATCACCGATGACACCGCTGCGCAAGTGTATTTCAAATTACCGCAACTCCTCGCTACTTTGTACAGTTTTAATCATTCAATCTGCCCTTACTCTTAATTTACTTCTAAACTTATGATGCTACAAGGGTTTAAAAAAAGAAGAGAAAGATCCTGACATTTACGATATGGAAAATATGATGATATCTTATTCCATCATGTCATCAAGCTGGCAGTTAAAGGTTAATACCTGCTTTTCAGACGTGCTAAAAAACACGCAACTTTTTTCGCCCGCTTTCTGTTGATAAATCACATTGCGTGTGCAAAGCTGAGTTGTTTGCATCGTCTCCTCCCAATATTTTGCGCGTTCTAGAAAGAAATGCCCAGATTACATATTCATCTACAGCAGACGTTAGGGCTGGAAAAAAAAAAATCGATACACTGAAATATCGCGATATTTTGATATGCAGATTTCATATAGAGATTCAAAAATGCAGTATTAATCTATTTTACCAACAAAATCTCATGAGATTTTGTAAGATAAAGGTGAAATCCCGCAAGATTTCTTGACTGAACAACTAAATCTCGCGAGATTTCATTAGTAAAATAGATCAATACCACATTTTTATATATCGATATGATATCAGCATATGAAAATATCGCATTATTTCGGTGTATCGATTTTTTTTTCCCAGCCCTAGCAGACACGCAGCAATTTTGCCCGTGAACAGGTGCAAACCTCCTTTTGCCGTGTTTGTAAATCAGCTCTGGCGGATTTCTGCGTGTGTAATGAAGGTAGCACTCGTTTTCGTACGTGCAAACCTTTCGTTAATCAGGGCCTTTGGGTGTGTAATGTTTTTAATTGCAGTCCATTTGCATTCATGTCCATTTCAATTCTGTTTGGTGTTGGACAGTCCCCGTTGCTGCACCTGTGACGGTTGATTACAAGTATGACATGGCAGAAAACTACGCAGTCGACCGCCTGACGCTCTACTGTAAAGCAGCAAAGGGATCTCATCCACAGTTCCAGTGGTATCACAACAGCGTCCCCCTGAAAGGCCGAGGAAGCTTCTACCACGTGTTTGACCGGCTGCCCGGAGAGTCCCTGCTTGTCCTGTCTGTGGACAGGAGAAGCGCCGGGAGGTACCACTGCCAGGTGGCCGACAGCTTCGACAACACCACGTCCATAAACAGCACCAGGAGATACTTCCATAAAGATGGTACGGCGTCCAGCTGCTGTTGTTGGAGTCAAACAGGATGACGGTGATCTCTGATGTCACACCTTCATCTTCCTCCAGTGCTGAACCGCCTTCCTGACCTGGTGGTCGCCGTCGTCTTTGGATGCTTCATCCTCCTGATTCTTCTGGTGTCCTTTTGCTGTCTGATGGGAGTCGCGTTCAGTGAGTCCACGGCCTGTTTTTACGCGCTGCTCCTCCTTCTCAGTTCCTACAGCAGAACTTTCTTCTTCTTTCAGGGCGGAGGCTGGACAAAGAGAAGTCTCTGTGAGTACAAGAAATGACCACACTCACTCAGTTTGTCGTTTCCTCTTGTGGAGATACACTATACTGCCAAAAGTATCTGTTCATCATCCAAATGATCAGAATCAGGTGTTCCATCACTTCCACAGGTGTATAAATGAAGCAGCTCGGCATGCAGACTGTTTCTACAAACATGTGTGAAAGAATGTGTCGCTCTCAGGAATCAGTGAATTCCAGCGTGGAACTGTGATAGGATGCCACCTGTGCAGCAAATCCAGTGGTGAAATTTCCTCACTCCTAAATATTTCACTGTAAACTGTCAGCTGTGTTATAAGAAAATGGAAGTGTTTGGGAACGACAGCAACTCAGCCATGAAGTGTTCGTCCACGTAAACTGATGGAGCGGGTCAGTGATTATGAAGCTCATAGTGAGAAGAGGTGGCCAACTTTCTGCAGAGCCAATCACTACAGACCTCCAAACTTCATGTTTCCTGGGGGGGGGGGGGGGGGGGGGGGGGGGGGCGTGGGGGGGGGTTGGGGGGGGGGGGGGGGGGGGGGGGGGGGGGGGGTCCTGTTGGTGTGTGAGGACGTGGGGGGGTGGCTTCCTGTGTGTGGGGGGCGGGGGGGGGGCCGGGTCTGCTACCGGGGGGGGGGGGGCCCTGGTCCAGGGAGGCTGGGGGCAGGGAGCGGGGTGTTCGCTGGGGGCACGATGGGGAGGGGCGGTGGGGGAGGGGTCTTGGGGGGATGGGGAGGGGGGTTTTTCTTTCCCTTCCATATATCCTTTGGGGGGGGGGGGGGGGGCAGGGAGGACGTGTTGTTCTCGGGGTTAGTCGATTGCTTGGTGAGGGGTGGCCATATTGGTTTTGGGGCGAGTGGTGGGGGCCTGAGTTGAGGGGAGGAGGGTAAAGAATCTTTCTTTGGGAGTGCGGGGGGGGGTTCGGTGACACTTCATTTGTTGGAGTTGGGGCGGGTGTCTTGTTTGTGTATGGGTTAGGGGGGGCCTGCTGTTTTTGAAATATGGTCAACGCTCCGCAGAATATTCTGCCCATTGAAAATTAGCCTTAGACACATTGGTAGCATCTGCATGATGAATTATTGTCTTGTTTGTGTTGTTTAAAATAATCTTGGCCACTCTTAAAATAACAAAAAAAAAAAAAAGATTTTTTTGGGCTTGTAAAAGATTAAAAAAAAGACTGCCAATGGGACAAGCAAAATTTTTTTGATAAGATTTCTTGAAATAAGATGCATTGGCTTTAAAAAAGCTTTTCTGTATCTCACTGAAATGTTTCTCTTCAGGTATTTTTGTCTTATTTTGAGTGTGATGAGATATTTTGACTAGAAATGAGAAAAACATACTTGTTAAGATTTGAGTTTTTGCCTTTTTATAAAGAGGTCACAAAAAGTAAAGGTTTTACCGTGTGAAAAGACATTTACATGTCTTTTACGATTTTGATACAATCGCAAATTACATTTTACTAAAAATCAGAAAAAGCCCAAAAATCCCTCCACACTCTAAATTTTGAAGCATTTTCAGATGTGAAACAAATGCCCATAACTTCTACAGCTTTCATCATACAGACATAAACTTTATGTCAAAATGTAGGAAGACGCACAGTTTTTGAGTTACGCTGCTCCAAAGTCGACGTACGCTTCCCACTGACTTCAATGGTCTTCCGTCCGGTGGTTGCTGGCACTTCCTTCCGGGCAGTCCAGCCGTCCGCTCTGTTGGGGGTGGGTGGGTGGGCGGCGGGGGGCGACTTTTTCCGTTGTTTGCCGGTGGGGACGCACCGGACGGTGTTGCCAGTGCGGACGTGGGTTGAGGGGTCTGTACCCCCGAGTGGACTGGGGCTGCAGGGAGACGCTTAGTGCTTGTGTGTTTTAGCCGAGTTGGCACGATGGTGGCTTGCTCCTGCTGCCGCCGCTACTCTCTGTTACTTTGGCGTGCGTTGCTGAGGTGTGAGGAAGAGTGGTACGCGGGGGGAGGACCGAATTTATGCGTTTGTTTGGGCCGGAGACTGCAGGGTTGCGTGCTTGCCGCTGTGCGTGCCTTTGGGGTGCGTGAAGCGTCTCCTTTTTGGGCAGTTGTTCCACTGGGGGGGTAGACCCGATTTTGTGTTTGTGTGTTTTGCGATGTTGCGAGTCGTGCTGGCTGCTGATGCTGTGGGCCGGGGTGCCCACGGGACGGTGTTTTTTTGTTCGGCCTCCGGGGGCGCTTGTCCGCTTTTGCGATGTTGGATTGGGTTTCCGATTAGAGGAGAGGTGTCGTTGGGGAGAGGAAGGGAGCCGGACTTCCGGTGGTGTAATCCCCTATTATAAAACTGATCTCTCCAGTGTTTTTAACTCGCCGCCATTTAAATTCTGTTCACAGTAGGATAAAATAAAATACATTTCTGAGTTCCTCAAAGCCTTGTGGTGCTCACAGTGAAAAAATTATTTTGATACCTCTAACGGTTTTCTCTCAGGAGGGAGTTGTTTTAGGGGTGCGACCAGACTGTTTTCAGTGTAGTTCTGTCTCTCTGTAACTGCCATTTTCACACAGGCAGGCCCCGTTGCCTAGCAACGCTAAACGAGGCAGCTGCAGGAGTTTCAGCAGCTGTGTGTGTCACGCACACACATTTCCCTCATACTGTAATAATATATCAGAGCAACTGGATGAGAAACTGAATCCTCACATAACGGACGTGAGTGATTCTGGGCCGTCTGTCAGTGTCCATATACAGACGTGACAGCGCGCCTCCTCTCCTACACACATTTTTTTAAGTACAGTGTATGAAAACATTTATGAGCATAACTTAAAAGTTCTCATGAAATCAGTTTTGACAAACATTTTGAGTTTTCTGAACTTGTTGGGGTTTACAGTGCAAACCTGCATCGTCTTTAATCTGTTCCAAAGTCTGCGGCGGGGTCCCCTCCCACCCAAAACCTGCTTTCGGATCATGTCCATGAACAGCTTTGTGTTGTGACCTCATGTCTCTCAGCCTCCATCGCCATGTCGCTGCTTGCCTGCTCATCTGTGATCCAGTCGGGCGGGAGGCTTTAGAAGGGCGGTTCTCTCCACACAGTCTCAGAAAAGTGATGAAAACCTGATCAGTGTGGGTTCCTTTACTGATGATACTCTGCTGTTCTCCTGCAGGCTGAACCTGGAGATGGAGGCGGCTGCAGAGGAGAACGAGCTGGTTGGTCAGAAGTTTCCTCCACTTACAGAAATCCTGCAGGCCTATTTCACCGTGTTTCATCTTCCTCTGCAGGACTTGTGGGACTACAACGAGGATCCTGACCTGGTCAAATCGGCCGAGGAGGACGAGTTTGACCAGGTGGGATCAGATTAAGAGATGACATCATCAGTTCATCTTAGACAAACATTAAAACTCGCCTTTGTGTTTTCAGACATCCGAGATCTCAGTGGATGAATGGCCCCAGATCCAGCAGGAGAAGAGGACTCTGGAGGATGAATCAGTTCCACAAGAATCAGTTCCAGATGAACCAGTTCCACAAGAATCAGTTCCCGATAAACCAGTTATGGAAGAATCATTTCCAGATGAACTAGTTCCAGAAGAATCAGTTCCAGATGAACCAGTTCCAGAAGAATCAGTTCCTAATGAGCCAGTTATGGAAGAATCATTTCCAGATGAACCAGTTCCAAATGAACCAGTTCCAGAAGAATCAGTTCCAGATGAACCAGTTCCAAATGAACCATTTCCAGAAGAATCAGTTTCAGAAAAAACAGTTCCAGATGAATCAGTTTCAGATGAACCAGTTCCAGAAGAATCAGTTCCTGATGAACCAGTTCCAGAAGAATCGGTTCCAGATGAACCAGTTCTGGAAGAATCATTTCCAGATGAACCAGTTTCAGATGAACCAGTTTCAGATGAATCAGTTCCAAATGAACCAGTTCCAGAAGAATCAGTTCCAGAAGAATCAGCTCCAGATGAACCAGTTCCAAATGAACCATTTCCAGAAGAATCAGTTTCAGAAAAAACAGTTCCAGATGAATCAGTTTCAGATGAACCAGTTCCAGAAGAATCAGTTCCTGATGAACCAGTTCCAGAAGAATCGGTTCCAGATGAACCAGTTCTGGAAGAATCATTTCCAGATGAACCAGTTTTAGATGAGCCAGTTTCAGATGAACCAGTTCCTAATGAACCAGTTCCACAAGAATCAGTTCCAGATGAATCTGTTCCAGATGAACCAGTTCCAAATGAACCAGTTCCAGAAGAAGCAGTTCCAGATGAAGCAGTTCCTGATGAACCAGTTCCAGATGAACCAGTTCCAAATGCACTAATTCCGAATGAACCAGTTCCAGATGAACCGGTTCCAGAAGAATCGGTTTCAGATGAACCGGTTCCGGGTGAGCCGATTCCTGATGAACCAATTCCAAATGAACCAGATCCAAATGAGCCAGTTCCAGATGAACCACTTCCAGATGAATCAGTTCCAGATGAACCAGTTCGAGAAACTTTCTAAATCTTTTTGCTTCAATACAGCAAAAATTGGAGTTAAACATTTTAGTTGATTTTAACTCAGAGTGATTCTAACATGTTCAGACTGAAAGTTCTCAGCACTGGAGTTAATTCAGAGAGTTAATCACTTCAGAGTTCATCTAGCTTCTTTCAGACATAAATAACACCACCCCCAGACTTCAGAGTGAAGTGTTGGTGTTGGGGTTAATCTCTCAAATGCAGCCAGAGATCCGCGGGGTTTTTTGTTTTCCCCCCCAACTTTCACATGATGGCGGTGACCGGCGCTTTAATGGAGTTCAACGGCGACTGAACCAAAAAGGTCCATGAAAGTCCACAAAAACATGTCAATATTCCTCCAAACTGCTCGTCCAATGTAATCCAAGTGTCCTGAGTGGGTAGCGTCCAGAATTTACTGGAAACCACATCGTTTAGTAGATTTTTTAAGGACGCACGATACTGGAATTTTGACCAATATGCCGATATTCTAAAACTCGTGACCGATAACCGATATCAAATCGATGTTTAAAAACGCAGCATCACTCTGTTTTACTTAAGAAATCTCGCGAGATTTCATCATTCTGTTTAAAAATCTCACGACACTTTGTGAATTCTCGTGTGATCATAACAGAACGATAAAATATTGAGATTTCGCTAGTAAAAAAGATGGATACCGCGTTTTTAAATGTCAAGATGATATCAGCATATGAAAATATCGCAAAATTTCGGTGAATTCTCAAGAGATTTTGTAACAGAATAATGGAATATTGAGAGATTTCATTAGTAAAATAGATCGATGCCACATTTTTAAATGTCAATATGATATCGGCATATGAAAATATTGCGATGTTTCAGTGTGTCGATATTTTTTCCCACTCCTAGTTTTTAGAAGTTTTAAAGTCTTTAAAAAATAAGTTTTTGAAGAAGAAAAAGAAGTTTTTGTTTTTTTAGACTTAAGAAACAGCAGCCTGATCGGTTAAATATCGGTGGGGTGGCCGATGTCTGATACTCAGTTTTAAGGCCGATACTGATAGGGGGCCGATTATATCGTGCATCCCTAATATTTTTATAGCCTAATCAGGAGAATATCGTACTTCCCTGATTAACACAGATTAACTCAAAATGTCGGCGGTGTGGGTGTTTTTCAATAGGGGGTGGGAAAAATATTGATACACTGAAATATTGCGATATTTTCATATGGTGATGTCATATTGAAATTATAAAACACGGTATTGATCTTTTTTACAAATGAAATCTTGCGTTATGTCATTATTCTGTAACGAAATCTCATGAGAATTCACAAAAAATCTAAAAAATTTTGCAAGATTTCATTAGTAATATAGATCGATACCGCATTTTTGAATATCGCTTTGATATCGGCATATAAAAATATTGCGATATTTCAGTGTATCGATATTTTTTCCCACCCCTATTATTCAAAGTGTTGAAAATGGATATCCAAACTGCTATTTGCAATGACTGCTTATTTTTCAGCTTTCATATCAGTATCGGTAATTAGCCATATGAGTTTTAAAATATCGGCATATAGGATATTGGCTAAAATTCCAATATAGTGCATCCCTACGTAAAAGCATGTGTTTTTTTCCCCTATTTTTCATTAAAAAATGTAAATAAATAGATAAAAGCAAACAAGCAGCAGGATTTTATTCTAAAATATTTTATTTACTGTATTTAATGTTATTTTTTCTTATTCAAACAACATAAAAAACAAACAGCTTTGATGTAACATTTTAGTGAACTTGTTTATTAAACATATTTGTATTTTTTCTATTACTGTACTAAAGAAAAACCTAACCGTGATTTTTGTGTACCGTTGCAGCCCTACTATGTTGTTATTTTAACAGCTGTGGAAGTTTATTAAACTACTTTGAAAATTTCAATTTAACCAAAAAAAGTGTGGAGTTCTAAAAACTCTCAAAAAATGTTGAGAGTAACCCTGATAATCTTCCTGTTTTAATGTTTTTTCTACTTGTACAGTGTTCTTGGGTGCTTTAAAAACACACGTTCCAATAAAATGTATTATTATTGGGTGTTTATTCTATTTTGTGCACTTTTGAGTTTTCTTTTTCTCAAAGATAAAATGTCAATAGAAAATCAAAACCTCACCGCACCTATCTTACCTGAGCTGTCATCTATCTGCAAGTCAAAATCTAAATTTGTAGATTCATTAATTTACAAATTTATTTGAAAATTGGTTCTTTTAGTCAGATACTGCATATAAGCGTCACCACCAGCGTGATGTTAATGACATTTTAAAGTTTTTAGCTTTCTGTGCTAAAATGGTAGAGTTAGCATAAATAATGTATTAGCAAGATAGAGCTGTACAATGTTTTTGTACGAATCTGAAGTTTTTACATAAAAATCTTTTAATATCTTTAAACTACAAGCTGATTGGTTATGGCATGTAATAAAAATATCCTGAAACTTGTCAGTATAGATGAGGGAAAAACTTGCTGTTCCAGTATTTAAATGTCCGTCTTTCTTCTGTCCAGCATGTGCTGAAGTGGCAATTTTTTGTCAAATATGATAAGAAATCACTAATTCTGTTTATACAGAAAACTGCAGAATTTTATCTTGTTTTTTTTAGTAGAAGTATAAAGCATTGCATATCTAAAAAGAACAGCAGTCCAAGATTAAAGTCAGAATTCCGACTTTGTCGGAAATTGAAAAAGAAAAAATAATTCCTGATTTTTGTTTTTTTTAATTCAGGAAAAAAAAATCCTGATCTTTTTTTTTCTTTTTAATTCAGGAAAAAAAATCCTGATTTTTTTTTTTTTTTTAATTCAGGAAAAAATTCCTGATTTTTTTTTATGTACTGGAAAATAGTCAGAATTCTGACTTTTTGGGGGAAATTAGAAAAAAAAAATCCTGAAATTTTTTTTAATGTTCTGGAAAAAAGTTAGAACTCTCTTTTTTTTCTCAGATTTTTTTTTCTTCAATGGCCCTAATCCTCTTCTGTACAACTAGTTTATTCCAAAGTGAAAAATTAAGTCGTAACAAAATAAATAAATAAATAAAAAATGCTTACCGCTAATGCTTTCTTGCTTACTTTATAGCAAGAAACATTCCCTCTTTGTTTAAATGTAAAAGACAGATTTTCAGTAAATGAAAATTTATGGTTTCAACCACATCGTCTTCCATAAATTTGGTTCGAGAGAAACTTTGAAAGAAAATAGATGTGACAAGTTGACGCAATTTTTTAAAATTTGATGCAAGTAACATTTTTTACAGTGTAGAAGTTATTAACACTCGACTTGTTGCTGATAATAAGCACGTGCTGGTCCGTCCTGGTTCTGATCTCCCTGGTGAACATGTCTGGTGGAAGTTAACCAACAACCATCACGCAGACGCGCAGCGCGGCTCCGCCCCTTCACGCGCGGCTCCTGGCCGCTGTGCGCGCGCTGTCCTCGGCAGTGAGAGCTGCAGATCTGGTCTCAGGTGGATCCTGGAAGTCTGTCCCGTCAGCTCGGAGGGAATCAGCTCCGGGGAGACATGGAGGAGACGGGAGGCGCACGTGCGTACGGAGCCGCGCTCGCGGGAGGAGGATTCGACTTCCAGAAGTTCGCCCGACAGCCGCAGACGATCGTGCGGGTGCTGAGCTGGGTGAGTGCGCGGGTCGCAGGTCTGGTCTGAGAACAGGTGCTGGACCTGAGTGTGTGTGTGTGTGTGGGGGGGGGGGGGTTGTTTGTTTGTTTGTTTGTTTGTTTTTCGTGTTTGCTGCTTTCTGCGGCGTCATGTTTCCTGCACGCGCCTGTCAGAGCGCAAAAGGCGCAACAAGTCGCGGAGAGCGGACTTCCCAGAGTCCAGCAGATGAAGCTACCTGAGATTCCTCCCTGACGTCATCCATGATCACCAGCAGAACACGGACACAGGTGGCGCGTGAAAACGGGAACCTGTAGGGGAAAGTTTAAGGAAGTTCTAACCCTCGTCACCTGTTGCTAGGCAAAAATCTTCAACGCAAAGTCCAGAATATCCCAATAAGATTGTTTATTTACTGAAACTTTCTCACCTCAGTTACTCTGACTGAACTGCATCTGGTGGGGGTGGGGAGGGGAGGGGGGGTCTCCAGCTTCATGGCCGTCCTGCGCGAGACCAGAGTCATTTTAATGTCTGGACATGTCGAGGTAGTTTAACCTTGGCTGGGTCTGCTGTTTAGGCAACGCTGAGTGTGTGTGAGGGATTAAGTGTGTGTCGGTGGTAAACATCAGCTGTGAGCTGGCATGTAAGGTGATACCACCCCCCCCCCCCCACCACACACACACACACACACACACACACACAGTCCTTCTGTTGTGCTACTGATGTCAGTGCAGCTGCATTCAGCTCAGATTGGTTTGTTTATCAGTAAACACCACAGGTCCCTGAACGCACCACAGCTCCGACATGTTCACTGTCAGTCTGCTGTGTGGGAATTTTTTAACATTTCCCAGCTTCTCTTTCCGTCTAGTCATGTTCTGAAACTTCCATCTTCTCCTCTGGAAGTCCCTAGCTCGTGTTTTGCCCCCCCTGCAGCTTGTTTCATTTTCTGTGTGGTGGTTTCGTGTCCCCCCCCCCCCCCCCCCAGCCTTACACAGGCCTCTCTGTCCTCGCCTCTCATTATGAGTGTTGTGAGGGAGCTGGTGGCATCTCCGGAATCACATGGCAGGCAGCTGCACTCAGAAGTGGGTCACATGGGGCGGTGGGTAACCGGAGCAGATAGCAGCGACCACGCGAACCTTGGAGGGACCAGACAGGCTGGGGGGGGTTGTAGCATCGAGAGAAGAGACGGTTTGTGACGTCATCCTGACTGGCAGGCTTCTTCAGGTTGCAGAGGAGTATCTGAGTTTCATTCACTGCATCATCACCGCATTTAAGCCCGTTTCCACCAGGGGTTGGTGGGGGAAGGGGATGGGTTCATTTTTTTTTGTCTCCACAGAAAAAAAAAGGGGGGGGGGCTATTATAATATCCAGCACGGACTACTTTTTTGGGTGGGGAAGGGTAATGAGCGGAAGGAGGGAGGGGAGAAAATACAAAAAATGATAGATAAAAAAAAAACTTCCGGGGGCAAGAAAAAAAAGAGGGGGTTTGTTTTTGGGGGGGGTTGGTAAAATGGAGGGAGAATCGGAAGACGGTTTAAATCCACAGAAAGGAGGGGGGGAAAGGGAAACACCACCCCACCCCGCCGCCGCCGCCCGGGTTTATTGTCTCTAATAGACGTGGACTGTTCTGCATCAAGGAAACTCTTGAGATGTCCGATATTATCGGCCGATATCGACATTTAAATATGATAGCAGAAAATTTTGGTACCGGTTTTATCATACCCATATATTTACAGGAAATCTTGCAAGATCTTGTTGCTTCAAGTCACTGTTATTTTCTTTAATATGACATGAGTATTAACAACAGATGTCCAATATCATTGGCCAATATCAGAATTAAAACTGTGATATCTAAAAACATGTTTGTTTCATACTGATATTTTACGTAAAGAAATCTTGTGAGATCTTGTTCCAAGTCACTCATATTTTTTTATATACCATGAATTAATACTAAAGATAAAAATATCAGTATTATTTATTTTGTACCGATATTTTAAGTAACAAAATCTTGTGAGATCTAATTGTTTTGTTAAAAAATCTCACAAAAACTCATTCCGTCATGAAGTCTCACGAGATCTTGTTGTTCCAAGTCACTGTTATTTTCTTTAATATGACATGAGTATTGACAAGAGATGTCGGATATTATCGGCGGATATCAGCATTAAAATGGAACATTGGAAAATATTGGTCACGGTTTTTCATACTGATATATTCACTTGCGGGATCTCGTTCCAAGTCACTGTTATTTTCTTCAATATGATATGAGTATTAACAAGAGATGTCCGATACTGCCAGCCAATATCAGCATTAAAATGTGATATCAGAAAATATCGGTAGCAGTTTTATCGTACCAATATATTTACTCGCAAAATCTCGCTTGATCTAGTTGTTCCTAATCACTGTTTTTTTTTATATATAACATGAATATTAACAAGAGATGCCCAAGATTATCGGCCGATATCAGCATTAAAAAGTGATATTGGAAAATATTGGTAACGGTTTTATCATAACGATAAATTTGCCCATTACTACATTTTGCAAGATCTTGTTCCGTTGTAAAATCTCACGAGATCTTGTTGTTCCAAGTCACTACTCTCTTTAATACTCATGACATGAATATTAACAAGAAATGTCTGATATCATCGGCTGATATGGGAATTAAAAATGTGATATCTGAAAACATCAGTATTGTTTTGGGGGTTTTTTGTACCGATATTTTAAGTAACAAAATCTGGTGATATCTTGTTCCATCAGCGTTGGTCCAGCATGTATAAAAGTCCCTGTTATCCTGGAAGAACTTCATTTCCCAGCATTCCTTTCAGAGTCATGTGACTACGGTGCAGCTGCTGCTGCTACAGACTGACTTGCTTTGAAGCTGCTGATAATATGTCTGGTTTTATGTTGTTGGTTAAGTTACCAAGTTATTAGAAACATTAGAATTAGACACATGTTGATAATACCTGCTACTATCTGATATACGGTAGTTTCTAATACCTGTTAGTATCTGATATATGGTAGTTTCTAATACCTGCTAGTATCTGATATATGGTAGTTTCTAATACCTGCTAGTATCTGATACATGGTAGTTTCTAATACCTGCTAGTATCTGATACATGGTAGTTTCTAATACCTGCTAGTATCTGATATATGGTAGTTTCTAATACCTGCTAGTATCTGATACATGGTAGTTTCTAATACCTGCTAGTATCTGATATATGGTAGTTTCTAATACCTGCTAGTATCTGATATATGGTAGTTTCTAATACCTGCTAGTATCTGATACATGGTAGTTTCTAATACCTGCTAGTATCTGATACATGGTAGTTTCTAATACCTGCTAGTATCTGATATATGGTAGTTTCTAATACCTGCTAGTATCTGATACATGGTAGTTTCTAATACCTGCTAGTATCTGATATATGGTAGTTTCTAATACCTGCTAGTATCTGATACATGGTAGTTTCTAATACCTGCTAGTATCTGATATACGGTAGTTTCTAATACCTGCTAGTATCTGATATATGGTAGTTTCTAATACCTGCTAGTATCTGATATATGGTAGTTTCTAATACCTGCTAGTATCTGATATATGGTAGTATCTAATACCTGCTAGTATCTGATATATGGTAGTATCTAATACCTGCTAGTATCTGATATATGGTAGTATCTAATACCTGCTAGTATCTGATATATGGTAGTTTCTAATACCTGCTAGTATCTGATATATGGTAGTATCTAATACCTGCTAGTATCTGATATATGGTAGTATCTAATACCTGCTAGTATCTGATACATGGTAGTTTCTAATACCTGCTAGTATCTGATATATGGTAGTTTCTAATACCTGCTAGTATCTGATATATGGTAGTTTCTAATACCTGCTAGTATCTGATACATGGTAGTTTCTAATACCTGCTACTATCTGATATACGGTAGTTTCTAATACCTGCTAGTATCTGATACATGGTAGTTTCTAATACCTGCTAGTATCTGATACATGGTAGTATCTAATACCTGCTAATATCTGATATATGGCAGTATCTAATACCTGCTAGTATCTGATATATGGTAGTATCTAATACCTGCTAGTATCTGATATATGGTAGTATCTAATACCTGCTAGTATCTGATATATGGCAGTATCTAATACCTGCTAGTATCTGATATATGGCAGTTTCTAATACCTGCTAGTATCTGATATATGGCAGTATCTAATACCTGCTAGTATCTGATATATGGTAATATCTAATACCTGCTAGTATCTGATATATGGTAGTATCTAATACCTGCTAGTATCTGATATATGGTAGTATCTAATACCTGCTAGTATCCGATATATGGTAGTATCTAATACCTGCTAGTATCTGATATATGGTAGTATCTAATACCTGCTAGTATCTGATATATGGTAGTATCTAATACCTGCTAGTATCTGATATATGGTAGTATCTAATACCTGCTAGTATCCGATATATGGTAGTATCTAATACCTGCTAGTATCTGATATATGGTAGTATCTAATACCTGCTAGTATCCGATATATGGTAGTATCTAATACCTGCTAGTATCTGATATATGGTAGTATCTAATACCTGCTAGTATCTGATATATGGTAATATCTAATACCTGCTAGTATCTGATATATGGTAGTATCTAATACCTGCTAGTATCCGATATATGGTAGTATCTAATACCTGCTAGTATCTGATATATGGTAGTATCTAATACCTGCTAGTATCTGATATATGGTAGTATCTAATACCTGCTAGTATCTGATATCTGGCAGGCAGATGTCCAAAATGAACTCCTCTGGATGAGTTAAGGATATTTTGGGATCTTTGCTCTCGGAGCAGAATATAGTTGTATCTCTCAGAATATCAGAGATACAACCTCACAGTTGTCTGCAGAGATTGGTATCAGTTGATATCAGAAATTAAGAATTGGACAATATCGGCATATGGGATATCGGTAGAAAAGCCAGCATCAAACATCCACATATAGATGATACAGCGAGTAGATTTTCTCTAATGAACTGAAACAAATGGCTGCCTGTAGGTTCGAGTAACCAGGAAAATGTTTTGCCCTCGCCTCTGTGATGAGTTGGCAACAGATGAAATTTTGCAACTTGAAAAGTGTCTTTTCCTGCCAAGCCTCTGAGAGTTTGCCACCTTCCTGTTCTTTGTTCGGACACAGGTGTTTGCCATCGTGGTATTTTCCTGCATCACAACAGAGGGATACATCAATCCTCCGCACCACGCTGAAGCGAAGTGCATCTTCAACCAGAACGACTCGGCGTGCCACTATGCCGTCGGCATCGGGGTGCTGGCCTTCCTGGCCTGCGTGGCCTTCCTGGTGCTGGATGTTTACATGCCGTTTATGAGCAACGCTCAGGAGAGGAAGTTTGCTGTCATGGCCGACCTGGGATTTTCAGGTGAGCAGCGGCTTTGATGACGTCGGTAAAGTTGCAGCTTGGAGTCGAGCTTCTTTCATGACATTGTTTGGATATTTGTGGTCTGAGCTTCTTGTTATGTTTCTCTATAAAGCCTTAGAACAACATCAGCTCCATTTTCTGTTCCTGTTTCTTTTTCCACTCAACTAATATCTAAAAATGAAGAAGGTTAAATAACGAAGACTTATTAATAACAAATAAAAACTAGTTTTTACGGACTTTGAGAATAAATTTGTAAATTCACAAAAATAAAGTCATGAATTTGTAAGAATGAAGTTGTTAATTTACAAGAATAAAGTCGTAAATGTACAAAAATAGAGTAATAAATTTACATGAATAAAGTTGTAAATGTCAAAAAATAAAGTCATAAATTTATAAGAATAAAGCTATAAATTTAGGTTTTAGGTTTATTTCTGTAGATATCACACGAGATACAGTACAAGGAGGGGAACGAAGCCCATTTGGGCTTTACAAGAATAAAGTCATAAATTTATAAGAATAAAGTTGTAAATTTACAAAAGCAAAGACCTAAATTTACAAAATTAAAGTGACAAATTTACAAAATTAAAGTAATAAATTTACAAAACAAAGTCATAAATTTATAAGCTGTAAATTTACAAGACTAAAGACCTAAATTTACAAAAAGTCATAAATTTACTAAAATAAAGTCATACATTTACATGGATAAAGACCTTAATTCACAAAAATAAAGTCATAAATTTACGAAAATAAAGTCCTTAATTTACATGAATGAAGTCGTAGAGTTACAAAAAGTCATAAACTTACAAAATAAAGTCATAGATTTGCAAAAATAGTCTAAATTTACATGAATAAAGTCGTAAACTTACAAAAATAAAGTTGTAGATTTACAAAAATAGTCATAAATTTACAAAAATAAAGTCATAAATTTAAAATAATAAAGACCTAAATTTAGAAAAATAGTCATAAATTTAAGGGGGGGGAAAAAAAGTCGTAGAGTTAAAAAAAATAGTCGTAAAGTTACAAAAATAAAGTTGTAGATTTGAAAAAATTATCATAAATTTACTTGAATATTAATAATTTTACAAAAATAAAGTTGTAGATTTACAAAAATAAAGTCATAAATTTACAAAGAAAGTCGTAAACTTACAAAAATAAAGTCATAAACTCACAAAAATAGTCATAAATTTACAAAAATAAAGTCGTAAACTTACAAAAAAAAAAATTCCTTAATTTACAAAATAAAGTCGTAAATTTACAAAAATAAAGTCGTAGATTTAAAAAAAATTAAGTTGTAGATTTACAAGAATAATGTTAATTTTTGCCCACTGGGGGCGCTAAACCTGCAACTTCCCACACAACTGTTGCAACATTAAACCTCTTTCCATGTTCCTGAAGCGTGTTTGTAAACCACTTTGATCAGCTGACAGTGATGTCATAGAGCCTTAAAGCAAAGCGCTGCAGGTCACATGATCCAATGAGAGACGGATCCGCTCCTGCAGAGTTACCAGGTCTGGTTTTAAAGGAGGGCAGCCCCCTCAGAGCCCCCACATGAGTCAGTGCTGGACAATGACCCCAGAAATCATCTGTTATTACTGACGTTAGGCTGATGTTTTGGTCAGAAGTTGCACGGTGTACCTTTAAAGTGACTGTTTTATTGTTTTTTTTTGTTTGTTTGTTTGTTTTTTTGTGTCATCTCCAAGCGTTGTCCCTCTTGCTTGCTGCTAAGGGAACTTTTGCAGGATAATGTTCCACATATTTCCATCTTTATGTCTGGGAGTGAACACACTGAGCACCAAACACGTTGTTGTGTACACTGATAGAAATTCTCCAACGTGAGTGAATATTTATTTTTCCGCAGGAATGAGTCTGATCAGCCTGCAGCTGCTGCATTCAGTCTGTTACCAGTTCTCTTTACAAGAAGACCCTTTACTCACGAGTCAAGGACCAAAATCTTTCTAGCATGCTTTGTGTGTTTTTTAGAGGCAAGGCAAGTTTATTTGTAGATCCCGTCATTTACAGGACCATTCAAAGTGCTTTATATTATATTATTATGTAGCTTTATTATTATATTATAGAAATATTAAAAGTTTTACAGGCAGTGGAAGCAGTTAGAAGTTATGTATTCATGTAAAGAAAAAGAAATAAAAGGGATTTTAGTGAGAAGATTTAAAATGAATAAAAAAGTCAAGCTGAAAAGAAGCAGATCTGACCTCCTGAATAAAACTTTATTTAAACCCAGCTGAGAACAGGTGGGTTTTTCACCTGGAAGTAATAAACTTCAGAGTTTTATAGACCTGCAGCAGGTCCAGGATTCTGGTCTGAGTGAGGACTGGAGCTGCAGAGTTCTGAATGAGCTGCAGGAGTCTAACTGGTTTTCAGGTAGACCAGTAAAACCTACTGGAGATGGACGGAGTCTTGTAGATTCTCATGAAATAAACAACCAACTGTGGAACAACAGCTGACAGTCAGCCATTCTCCAAGGAAACAAAGAATGTGTAGTTAGTGTTGACTGTTTTTCATTGTCTCTGTAATGTTGGGAACATTTCTGGGAATAAATCTTGGATCATTTCTGGCAATATTTCTGGGATCATTTCTGGGAATATTTCTGGGAATATTTCTGAGAAGAAATCTGAGAATATCTCTAGGAATAAATCAGAATATTTCTGGGAATATTTCTGGGAATAAATCTGAGAATATTTCTGGGAATAAATCTGGGAACATTTCTGGGAATAAATCTGGGAATATTTCAGGAACATTTCTGTGAGTAAATCTGGGAACATTTTTGGGTATATTTCCAGGAATATTTCCAGGAACATTTCTGGGAATAAATCTGGGAATATCTCTGGGAATAAATCAGAATATTTCTGGGAACATTTTAGGAATAAATCTGGGAACATTTCTGGGAATAAATCTTGGATCATTTCAGGGAATATTTCTGGGAATATTTCCAGGAACATTTCTGGGAATAAATCTGGGAATATTTCTGGGAACATTTCTGGGAATAAATCTGGGAATATTTCTGAGAAGAAATCTGAGAATATCTCTGGGAATAAATCGGAATATTTCTGGGAATAAATCTGAGAATATTTCTGGGAATAAATCTGGGAACATTTCTGGGAATAAATCTGGGAATATTTCAGGAACATTTCTGTGAGTAAATCTGGGAACATTTCTGGGTATATTTCCAGGAATATTTCCAGGAACATTTCTGGGAATAAATCTGGGAATATCTCTGGGAATAAATCAGAATATTTCTGGGAACATTTTAGGAATAAATCTGGGAACATTTCTGGGAATAAATCTTGGATCATTTCAGGGAATATTTCTGGGAATATTTCCAGGAACATTTCTGGGAATAAATCTGGGAATATTTCTGGGAATAAATCTGGGAATAAATCTGGGAATATTTCTGGGAATATTTCTGGGAATATTTCTGAGAAGAAATCTGAGAATATCTCTGGGAATAAATCGGAATATTTCTGGGAATAAATCTGAGAATATTTCTGGGAATAAATCTGGGAACATTTCTGGGAATAAATCTGGGAATATTTCAGGAACATTTCTGTGAGTAAATCTGGGAACATTTCTGGGTATATTTCCAGGAATATTTCCAGGAACATTTCTGGGAATAAATCTGGGAATATCTCTGGGAATATTTCTGAGAAGAAATCTGGGAATATCTCTGGGAATAAATCGGAATATTTCTGGGAATAAATCTGGGAATATTTCTGGGTATATTTTCAGGAACATTTCTGGGAATAAATCTGTGAACATTTCTGGGAATAAATCGGGGAACAATTTTGGGAACTTTTTTGGGAGTAAATCTGGAAACATTTCTGGAAACATTTTTGGGAAGAAATATGGGAATATTTCAGGGAACATTTCTGAGAATATCTGGGAATAAATCTGGGAACATTGCTGAGAATATTTCCAAAAACAATTCTGGAAAACTTTAGGGGAATATTTTTGGGATTATTTCGTTTCAGCCCAGTTTTTAGCTGAGCTTGTCTGCTTTTCCAATCATCGAGGAAAGCCTGACGGTTTGTGCATCTGTGTTTGCAGGCGTGTGGACCTTCCTGTGGTTTGTGTGCTTCTGCCTGTTGGCCAGCCAGTGGGGTCGCACTCACGATGTCAGAGGCATCCCCGAGGATGCCGCTCGCGCCACCATCGCCTTCTCCTTCTTCTCCATCGCTACATGGGTGAGCAGCTGCTACACTCTCGTTTCTGTTACGTTAACTCATGTTCTTCACCTGGAATCTCGCGATATTTCACGAAAACCCGCGATATTTCATGACTGAACGACGAAACCAGCAGCAACATGTTACCAAACCACACCAGGACATTTTTCTGGGGCAAATCTTTCAGAAATGTGATGAATACACCAGAATAAACCAGAAACAACGACTTACGGACACTATTTCTGCTATCTGACAGGAAGCTGAGGCATCATCATTTCTACATTCACCACCTCAGGAAAAAGGTCGATATCGGTTTATTATATTAACTGTTTCATTTACAAAGTGATATTTATGTATTTCCTCATTTCAGGAGCTTTTTCAGACAGATGGAAACTAGACTTTTGGATAAATATGCTGCATTAAGAAGTTTTTCTTTGTTTTTATACGCTCTGCTCCTATCAAGTAAACAAATTAAGATTGATAAGATATCGGCTGATATCTGGTCGATATCGGACTAATATCAATATTCAATTTTAAAGAACTGTGCAAGTTCCAGGTTTTTTCCAGAAGTTCACCCTCTGGCGACAAATGGAAGTGATGCTAATGTCGTCCACACGCATGAGCTGCTTGGATGCGTTAGTTTCTAATTTAACCCACATCATATTCAGTCTGAGCCCAGGGTCAGAGTTACGATGTCTGCTGAGGTAATAAAGTTATAAATCTGTAAGTTGTTCATGGTTTGATCGTTGAGTAAACTGACGGACTGTATGCTAACGGTAGCAACAGGCTAACGCTAGCTCGTTGTTCAAATATCTAAATTGACAGGCTGAGACCACGATTATCTTATAAAATTACTAGGGCTGGGAAAAAAATCTATACACTGAAATATCGCGATATTTTGATATGCTGATATCATATGGATATGTAAAAATGTGGTATCGATCTGTTTTACTGATGACATCTCGCGAGATTTCGTTGTTCAATCAAGAAATCTCGCGGGTTTTCATGAAATTAAGTGAGAGTTTTTACCGATATCTTATGAAATCTTGCGAGATTTCATTGGTTAAATAGATGGATATTGCATTTTAGAATCTCTATATGAAATCTGCATATGAAAATATCGCGATATTTCAGTGTATCGATTTTTTTTTTCCCCAGCCCTAAAAATTACTGCATCAACTAAATGTTACAAGTGTCTAGAGTGTTTCTCTTCCCCGGGAACAGTCATATGTCTGTCATACTGCTGCATTTACATGCTAAAAACTTAGCATTGCAATGCTACGCATCCTTATTTCCGTCATTCATCACATTTACCTTGTTAGTAAGAAGAAAGCCACTGTGGGTCCGTTTTATTCCCAGACTGGATCGAAGTTCCCTCCAATTAAAGAAAGAAAAAAAGCTGCTCGGTTGTTTACTCCCGTCTTACTCTGGTTGTTTACTCCCGTCTTACTCCGGTGCCGGTGTTGTGCTGAAAAGTGCCCCCCTGCCGTGGGGACCGGTCAGACTCCAGTTTGGTTCTCTTTGTCTCACCAGACCAAACTTTTCTTCTTCATCTTCCTGGAGTCTGAGTCGGGGTCTGAGAGGCTCCTGTTCTCCATCTTTTAGCAGCAGCAGTGTTGTGTCAGCATGCGCGGACCTGCGGTGGTGGAATACACGACACCGATGCAGCCAGACGAACGAGAACGTGCAGCTCATCTCCCCTACAAGCCCCCCCTGGAGGCTTCAAACCAGAAACTCTGGCATTGAGCAGAAACAGTATGAGAGACACCGCAGAGAAGATCAGCTCATTCTGCACATCAGCAGCTGTTAGAGATG
>JALJCO010009623.1:85000-111735 GCA_023101725.1 Atherinomorus stipes
TTGTGGTTTGATGGAGGTGGATAGGGTACCCGAGGTGGTTGGATATCTGGTTGGTATCATCAGCAGAATCATTTCTGATTTACTGTCATTGTGTTGAAGGAAGTTGGCTGCCATCCGGGACTTTGTCATTGATACATTTGTGGATTTTAGTAATTTTAGATTGCTCGTTGGGTTTGAGCGGAATATAAAGCTCAGTGTCATCAGCATATCAGCGGAAGGAGATGCTGTGTCTTTTAATAATTTGACCAAGGGGTAGCATGTAAATATAAAAAGAATGGGACCAAGGGATTGAACCTTGAGGGACTCCACAGGGAAAGAGTAGCCGGGGGGGGGGGGGGGTATTGTACCAACTAGAGGTGTCCCCAACTAAGAATTTTCATAGTTGAACCTGATTCGTCAGATAATGCTCATTCGTCGACGAATGGTCGAATCATGTTTTGTTTTTTTCCTTATTGATGAATAATCTCATTTGCGTCTTTTCCTGCTCCAGAGAAAGAGCTGTAACACCTCATGAAATAAATATAATTTTTCATTTGGCATAAGATAAAAACAGGACGTCTCCATCAAGTTTAATTTTTCTGTATCACTGATTAGGCTGTAAAACATGTCTGCTTGTTTAAATCCTTTTCTTATTTATTTAAATATTTAACAAAAAAGAAAATGACAAGGTATGTTGGTGTGAAACAGAATTTCTCGGCTGCTAACAGACCGAGAACACGAATTATTTAAAGAACGATTTAATATTGTGTAAAAATCAAACGTTCAGCACCCCCCTACTGCAGGATGGTATGATCTCTGCCTGGTAATCAAATGCTGCGACTATTCGACGTAGAGACGGACAGTTGAAGCTCAGTTTGGAAACGAATCATCGACTATTCGGGGACACCCCTCGTACTAACATTAACTGAAAAACTTCTGTTTTTAAGGTAGGGGAAATGAACCAGTTCAGGGCTGTGGCATCGATTCCAGTTCCCTGTCGCAGACGGTAGAGCTGCGCGATTCTGGATTTTGGCCAATATTGAAATCACGATTATTCAAACGATTATTTTCTAGTTACACGATGCATTAATTTAGCATTTATTTCTAAGGTTTCTAGCACTGAAAATAAAAATAGGCTACAAATATTTTACCTTACAGCTGTACGGAAATATACCCAAAATAAACAATGTATCTAGCTGTTCTGCAATTTCTCTATATTTGAAAAAAAGAAACTACAATATATATAAAGAACATCCAAAAATAAACTTTGTTGAGCTTTCGTGCAATGCTAGAACATTCCAAATCTAACATTTTTGTTGACGACACCCAACAACATGTCTGGGATAACCTCAGAATTACTTTTTGAAATTGTACCAAGAAAAATGGCAAAAACAAAATAATAATAATAGGGGATTATCACGCTTCCGCGTTTCGGTTTCCGGAAGTTAAAACATTTGGCACTTCCTCTTCCGGGCCATGTTAACGACAGCCGTTCCTGCTCTGTTATATTGTTTAAATCGGATAAACTCCAAACATACTTTAGTTTTCATTCTAGACTGAAGTGATACTGGATCAAAAGCTGGATCAAAGCGATCGATTCGCCGCGGTGAAGGGCCGAACTTTATAATAAAACACACGTTTGTTTGTCGCCGGTGGGGCACAACACCGGCACTTCACAGCATGCTAGCATTAGCCAGCTAGCGTTTACTGACGTGCTTAACATTGTGCGTCTTAAAGGGGAACTCAGTAACTTTTTTACCTCAATAAATGCTTTTCGGAATCCCCGTGGGGCTAAACAAAGTGTTTACGGAGCGATTCAATGTTCCCCCCCCTCCCGCCGGGGCCTCTGGCCTGCGAGCAGCGAAAAACAACTTTGCCTGCGCCGACCCGAGCAGAACCTGCGACAACAGAAACCGCTGTACGGTGCTCATGTCCCCCATCTACCGAGCTGCTTCCAGCGCTGATTTGAACCAGACTACCAGCGCTAATTCGAAGAAAACATTTCTTTAGCTTCACACCACCTAAACACGGCTCCTGGTCTCATAACCAACTCTTTGCTGGACCAGAGTGATTCACGTAGCTGCGCTGTCTGGGCGCCGGGTGAAGCATCACTGCTTCAGGCTCAATAATCACTTGTCACGTCCGCAAAAAGTAAATAAAAGTTCGTATTCTTACCTGCTACTCGCCAACACCAGTGAAAGATATAATCCACGGCATATTTACCCGCAAATCGCGGGTAAAACGTCCCGTTTCAGAAAATACAGGACTTTGCTTTGAGCAGAGGGAGACGAGGTGCTGCTACCAACGCAGCAAAGAAAGACAGGTAGAGAAGCCGTCTGTGTGCTGTGGGGGTGTAAGGGGGGGTTGAACACGACAGTGAAAGGACGCCACTAGGGGGAGCCCCGAGCTGAAGTTACTGAGTTCTGCTTTAAAACACACAAACATCTGAAAATCGGGTCTTTACCCCCCCGTTTCCAGTGGAACAACTGGGGACTGCCAAGAAAGGAGACGCTTTCAGATGCTTGTGTGTTTTCAGCCGCACAAAGTTAGGCACGTCATCAAGCTGGCTAATGCTAACCTGCTAACAGTAGTCCGCCAGCTACTACTCTGTTAAACTTTGTTAATCGGATAAACGCCAATGCCAAGTTTTCATTCCAGACTGAAGTGATGCTGAGGAAGAAGTGGATTAAAACGACCGATTCGCCGCAGTGAAGGACCGAACTTTATAATAAAACGACACACGTTTGTTTGTGCCCGGCAGACTGCGCAGTCGTGTTAGCAGGTTAGCATTAGCCAGCTCGATAACGTGCCTAACTTTGTGCGGCTGAAAACACACAAGCATCTGAAAGCGTCTCCTTTCTTGGCAGTCCCCAGTTGTTCCACTGGAAACGGGGGGTACAGACCCGATTTTCAGATGTTTGTGTGTTTTAAGACGCACAATGTTAAGCACGTCAGTAAATGCTAGCTGGCTAATGCTAGCATGCTGTGAAGTGCCGGTGTTGTGCCCCACCGGGGACAAACAAATGTGTGTTTTATTATAAAGTTCGGCCCTTCACCGCGGCAAATCGATCGCTTTGATCCACTTCTTCCTTAGTATCATTTCAGTCTAGAATGAAAACTTAAGTATGTTTGGAGTTTATCAGATTTAAACAGTATAACAGAGCAGGAACGGCTGTCGTTAACATGGCCCGGAAGAGGAAGTGTCAAAAGCCGGGAACTTCCGGTAAGCGTGATAATCCCCTATTGTTTCAACTCAATTATATGAGTTTGGAGATTGTTTGACACAGAAATTAAAATCACGATTAAATTTAGATTAATTGCTCAGCTGTAGCAGATGGTGAATTTATGTAGTGATCTATTGTGTTGAAAGCTGCACTGAGGTCAAAGACGAGGAGATCACTGGGAACGTTCAGCTGCAGAGCAGATTCTGTGCTAAAAGTGCACTCAGCTGCACAGTGTGCATTAAAACCGTGTAACGCACAGCTCCTCTTGTTTAATCCTCACATATCAAATCACCACCCCAATATAGATTTGAGTATTATTAACTGGATAAAGTACTTTTTACTTCCAGAGTAATCCTATTTTTACCAGTTTCATGACATGAAGCTGGGTGGTGTAGGAGGCAAGGTTATTATAGTTAACTAAAACTAACGAAAAAACAAAAACTAAAATTAAAAACACATTTCAGTTAACTGAAATAAAAATAGAAATGACAGTTTTTAACAAAACGATAACTAACTGAAACTGTATTATGTCTTTACAAAACTAACTAAAACTATTGCAGAAGCATCCTTAGTTTTAGTCTTTGTAAATTAATATAATACATCAGCCTTTTGGGTTGATTTGAAATCTATTTCTATTTAATCTTTTTACTTTGCTCTACTGGTTTTACTCCAAGTGACTTTCTGATGATTTTTAATGTCACACCAGATAAACACCTAAATTTTACTGAAAAGAAAACCCCCCAAAACTAAAACTAACACTGAAACTAATTAAAACCCAAACTAAAACTAAACATTTTCCAAAAATAGAAACTAATAAAAACCAGCAAATCTGCTCAAAAAACTAACTAAAACTAACTGAATTGAAAAAAAAAAGTCAAAACGAAATAAAAACTAAAACTATTATAACCTTGGTAGGAGGGGGGATGCAGAGGTCACGACCTCTGAAGTGAACAGGACCTTTGGCTCACTGGAGTAAACTTTCTTCCATGTACTACATGAATACCTGAGGTACTACTAACTGCTGCGTAAAAGTATTTGCCTTTAGGTTTGACTTCTTCCTGAAACTAGTCCGCAGTCGAGTCTCTGACCGTGTCTTCGTATCTTGTGTGCAGGGAATCCTCACCTACTTCGCCCTCGGCCGCTTCCGCCACGGCGTCGATGATGTCACCGCCCCCACCTACACGGAGCCGCCACCGGACCTCCACACCCCTTACCCCCCCACCTACGCACCCACCTCCTACAACCCCACCACCTACACCCCCACCACCTACACGGCCTACCCCAGCAACATGGCCGACGCGCAGCAGCAGCCTCCCTTCAGCTCCGGCCTGCAGCCGCAGGGCGACTACCAGCCGCCCAGCTACTGAGGCCGTCCCCGGGGCCTGGGGGACCCGGTGGACGTGGGGGACCCGGTGGACCTGGTAGACCGGGATTCCAGGACAAAACTATATCACATTGATGTGGTTTTACGTGTTTCTACACTTGTGAAGCGTGTGAGGACCTGAGCTGTGCAGCCGTGGAGACGAGGATCTGTTTACATCATCAGGTCTGAGACCAGATCTGGAGACGTCTGAGACCAGATCTGGAGACGTCTGAGATCTGAGACCAGATCTGGAGACGTCTGAGACCAGATCTGGAGACGTCTGAGACCAGATCTGGAGACGTCTGAGATCTGAGACCAGATCTGGAGACGTCTGAGACCAGATCTGGAGACGTCTGAGACCAGATCTGGAGACGTCGGTGCAGATTCCTGCTTAAAGGGGAACTTTGCTTTTTCAACCTGGACCTTATTTCTAGGAGTTTATATGTGCATTTACTCACTGGTAACATTTCTGTATCACCGCGACTCCTTCAGAAGATATTACGTCATCGTCCTCCGGCGAACATCCATATAACGGGAGAGACGGGGCAGCCTCTCTACACTGCAAAAACTCAAACCTTACCAAGTATATTTTTCTCATTTCTAGTCAAAATATCTCATCACAATCACAATAAGGCCAAATTACTGAAAGAGAAACATGTCAGTGAGATATACGAACTTGTTTTAAGACAACACATCTTGTTGCAGGAAATCTCAAGAAAATATTGCTTGTCCCATTGGCAGAATTTTTTGCTTCTTAAATGCAAAATATCTTTTATTTACTTATTTTAGGAGTGATAAGAGTTTAAGAGTAATAAGATCTCTTAAAATCAGATGCAATGCCTTAAAACAAGTTCCAACAATGTAATTTCTTCCAGTCAAAGCGATACAGAAATTTTACAGTAGGACTGGGAAAAAATATTGATACATTGAAATATCACTATATTTTCATATGCAGATTTTAAAAAAGCAAGATTGATCAATTTTACCAACCAAATCTTGCAAGATTTCATAAGGGAACAATAAAATTTTGATTTTGTTAGTAAAATATATCGATACCACTTTTGATATGAAAATATCACGATATTTTCATATGTTGATTTCATATTGATATTTAAAAAACGGCATATTGATCTATTTTACCTGCAAATCTCATGATATTTCATTGTTCTCATGACATGTCGCGAGGTTTCATGAAAACCCGTGAGATTTCGTTCTATATCGTGATATTTTCATATTCTCATTTCATGTTGATATTTAAAAACGGCATATTGATCTATTTTACCTGCAAATCTCATGATATTTCATTGTTCTCATGACATGTCGCGAGGTTTCATGAAAACCCGTGAGATTTCGTTCTATATCGTGATATTTTCATATGCTCATTTCATGTTGATATTTAAAAACGGCAAATTGATCTATTTTACCTGCAAATCTCATGATATTTCATTGTTCTCCTATGAAATTTCGCGAGGTTTCACGAAATCTTGCGAGGTTTCACGAAAACCCGCAAGATTTCATTCTATATCGTGATATTTTCATATGCGGATTTCATATTGATATTTAAAACACGAGGTATTTAAAAACGCAATATTGATCTATTTTACCAACCAAATCTCGTGAGATTTCATCGTTCTCTCATTAAAAATCTTGCAATATTTTGTTAGTGAAATAGATTGATACCGCGTTTTTGAATATCGATATATCAGCATATGAAAATATCATGATATTTTCAAATGCTGATTTCATATTAATATTTAAAAACGGCATATTGATCTATTTTACATGCAAATCTCACGATATTTCATTGTTCTCTTATGAAATTTTGCGAGGTTTCACGAAAACCCGTGAGATTTCGTTCTATATCGTGATATTTTCATATGCCGATTTCATATTGATGTTTAAAAACGCAATATTGATCTATTTTACCGACAAAATCTCGCGAGATTTCATTGTTCTCTTACGAAATATTGCGATATTTCTGTGTATCGATATTTCCTCCCAGCCCTAGAAATAAGGTCCTGGTTGAAAAACGAAAGTTTTCCTTTAAGATGGAGTAACAGGAGCTCAGGCCTGCGAGCAAAAGCAACGTTTTACCTCATGTGGGCTGACGCTACCGGGTGACATCACAATCAGAGAGGAAGAGGCCGACATGTCCACACCTCCCTCCTCTGTAACCCTGACGACTGCACTCGTTCCTCTGCCACTTCACGGCCAACTCAGCCTGCTTTCCTTTCCTGGGTTTTCTTTCTTTTTAGTTAATTACTTTTGCGGATGTAGTAAATTAATTTAGTCCACGTGAGACGACTAATGTGGGGAAAATGCTTTAATGTCCTTCTGTGGCGGCCATTTCTGAAGCGTGGGCTCTGGAGGACTTATTAGCCGTCAGAAATAAAAACCAGCTTGGTGAAAGGGTTTTCTGGGCTCAGAAATGATTCTTCTGGTTAAATTTTCCTCTGAAAACCAGAAAGTTTCTCCACAGCTACAGAGGCGTCAGCCGGAGATTCAGCCTCTGACCTTTAAACTTGCCATCACCTTTGAAACAGACCAGAGGAGCTTCAAGATAGCAAACCCGTATTTAACAGGTTGGTCTGCTGAAGGCGTCGTCAGGAGTCATTTATTAACCATCAGCAGCGCTGATTCCTGCTCAGCCTCTAATTTCCTGCAGCTCTCCAACGTTTCCGTCTCAGCTCTGACGCTTTCTGCTGTTTGCAGACGTCTTCGTCTGAGCTGGTGTGTAAACGTGGCTGACGCCTGCAGCGGCGGGAATCGCACGCCTGGCGGGTTTTCATCAGAAAACCCACCACTGATGCACCATATGAAAAATTCCAACAAATAACCGATAATTTCCGCTTCTCCTGGCCGATACAGATATGAAAGCTGTAAATGATGTGATTTTCATTCATGCGCAACATCAAAACTACTTCTGCTGCAGATCCTGTTGTTCCTGGTGATGTCATGATGTTGCATGATGGGCGTGGCCTAATGTTCCCATCGGTTAATTACACTGATAACCGTTTTATTTAGAATGTGATATTTCTGTATTTCCTCATTTCAGGAGCATTTTTAGACCTGGCTAGAGATGGAGATTAGACTGTTAGATAAATCTGGCGTATTTAGATGTTTTCTTTATATTTGACCTGCCCTATCAATTAAAATTTGAAAAATATTGGATATCAATATCCATTTTTAAAACCAGTATCGGCCGATATCAATGTTAATTTTTGTAAGCAATATCAGCTGATATCGATATTCATTTTTAAAGCCAACATAGCCCAATATTGATGTTAATTTTAAAGTTAATTTGGGCTGATATTGATACGCATTTTTAATGCAAATATTGGCCGATATCTGCATTCCTTTTCAAATTCAATATCGGCTGATATAAATATGAATTTTAAAGCAATATCAGCCAAAATCAGTACTCAGTTCTAAAGCTATATCGGCCAACATCAATATAATTTATTAAAACTAATATCAATATCCATCTTTAAAGCAAATTTCAATATTAATTTTTAAAGCCAGAATGGGCCGACATCAACATTCATTTTCAAAGCCAATATCGGGTGATATGTTTAGTTTCAAAGCAATATCAGCCGATATCACTTTTCAGTTTCAAAGTAAATATCGTCCGATATCAATATTAATTTTTAAAGCAATATCAGCCAATATCAATATTCAGTTTTCAAGCAATACCGGCCAATAATATTAATTTTTAAGCTAATATCAATATCAATTTTTTAAGCCAGTATGGACCGACATTGACATTCATTTTTAAAGTTAATATTGGCCGATATAGATATTTAGTTTCAAAGCAATATTAGCTGATATCAATATTCAGTTTTTAAAGCCAATATCAATTTCCATTTTTAAAACCAGTCTCGGCCAATATTAATTTACATTTTGTAAGCAATATTGGCAGATATTCATTTTTAGCAAACATGGGCCGATATCATATTCATTTTAAAGTCAATATGGGCCGACATATTCAGTATTAAACAATATCAATCAATAATATATCAGATATCGGATAAATATCGGCAAATATCAATATAATTTTTTCAAGCCAATATTAATTTTTAAAGCCAGTATGGGACAACATTGACAGTTATGTTTCAATAATAATCCAATATCGGCCGATACATATTTAGTTTGAAAGCAACATCAATTGATAATATTCAGTTTCAAAGCCAATATTGGCCGATATCCATATTCATTTGTAAAGCCAAAATCAATATTTTTAAAGCCAATATCGGCCTATACCAATGTCTGGCTGATGATGTTGTACATCACTATGACACAAGCGGGCATGAACCCGGTTCAGCCCTGCTGTTCGTCACATCTGATGTCACATGTGAGACTTCGGTGGACGTGGACAGATGTTTGTCCCTCTGGTGGACGTGGACAGATGTTTGTCCCTCTGATAAGAACCGCAGACATGAATGAAGCCAGACACATAAAAACAGTTTATTTTCTGCCTTTAAGGAGGGTTTTATTTTGAAAGGGGTTATGAGGAAGTGAGTGCTTGACTCTGTTATAACTTTTGCAGCTGTCCACTGATTTATATTTGCAAATCCAACTTATATCGGAACGTAAGACAATAATTCACCTTCATCATCGTGGATTTATCTCATTTCATATCGGCTGCAAGTCGAAACTTTGATTAGCTGAATATTAACAGTTCAGGGTTTAGATGCGAAGCTACGATGTGAAAATGTTTTGCTTGGTTTCTTTTCTGTTTAAGTCGATCAGCTCCTCTTTCATGTTGATTTGCTTTTGTTGGAATAAAATGATTCAGATGTCAAACTTGGCCGGTTGTTTCTTGGTGCACTGCAGCAGCGCAGCTTTTACACACATTTCGCTGCAGCTCGGAGGCATGCCAGGACTGAAACAGGTTATTTTAGTCCTCCAAGCGTGTCGGGTTTCAGTCGACACAGTCGCAGAAGAAAATATTTCAAAGATGAAGCTAAAGGAAATTTCTTAACTAGCAGTAAAACATCTTATACTGAGGTACAAACAGCATGTTTCCCTCATGAATGATGGCAAAAACATTTTGTTCATGAAATAATTTATCACATAACATCTGAGAGAATCTCACTACAGTTAAAGATGAGAAGGAAAACTACAGATGTCACTGACCTGGCAGTGAGGTGATAGTCCTTACATGTAAGGCTATTAAGTGCTTTCAAGTATTTCAAGTAAATAAAACATAAAGAAACCCACAAATGGACTGATTAAATCAGAGGATTAGGCAGACATACTAACACAAAAAACAATGTCCAGGATAAAAAGCACCTGCTTCAGTCTCGCACACGTGATTAATAATGAGTTCAGGACTTCTTGCAGGCGCTGCGTTCTTCCTCAGATGTGGAGCGCGGAGAAAAGTTTGCGGGGAAAACCGGCATCGACGGGTTTTCCTGCCAGGGCATGTTGCGGCGTCTCATTCCTGCAGAGAAAACCGTTCTCTTTGTCGTCCGTCAGACCTCCGTAGCACTTCCTGCACACCGCCTGGTATTTGTCAGCTCCACCGATCACTTCCACCTAAAAACGCACAGAAGCCGTCAACACGTCTGATACCAGAAGCACCTGCTTCATCCTCAAACACAGGCAGAGATTTCCTATTCTACACAACACAGATACGGATGGAAATACCGATACCATGGAGTCGATACTTCCATACCAGCCAGATAGGGATGGAAATACCGATACCATGGAGTCGATACTTCCATACCAGCCAGATAGGGATGGAAACACCGATACCATGGAGTCGATACTTCCATACCAGCCAGATAGGGATGGAAATGAACTATCGACTACCATGGAGCTCGATAGCTTCCTATACCAGCCAGATAGGGATGGAAATACCGTATAAAAAAAAATAAAAAACACATGATGGTGGTAGCCTATCAGACTCTAGCTTCTGTATCACGTGATGGTGGTAGCCTATCAGATTCTAGCTTCTATGTCACAGCCATGATGGTGGTAGCCGATATCATGATTCTAGCTTCTGTACCACATGATGGGATGGTACCACCGATATCATGGATTCGATAGCTTCTGTACCAGCCATGATAGGGATGGAAATACCGATACCATGGAGTCGATACTTCTGTACCAGCATGATGGGATGGAAATAGCCGATATCATGGATTCTAGCTTCTGTGTCACATGATGGTGGTAGAATATCAGATCCAATAGCTTCTGTCCACATGATTGTGGTAGCCTATCTGATTCTAGATACTGTACCACATGATGGTTGTATCCTATCAGATTCTGAGCTTCTGTGTCACATGATGGTAGTAGCCTATCAGATTCTAGCTTCTGTATCACATGATGGTGGTAGCCTATCAGATTCTAGCTTCTGTATCACATGATGGTGGTAGCCTATCAGATTCTAGCTTCTGTATCACATGATGGTGGTAGCCTATCAGATTCTAGCTTCTGTACCACATGATGGTGGTAGCCTATCAGATGTCATGATGATGCTGCGACTGTCAGTGATGATGTTGTTTTGGTAAATTTATAATATAACTATTATATATTATATTTGAAAATTTTCCACTGAATAAATATAATCGTCACCTGTACTTAAGTTTTTGATAATTTAAAGAAGTTTTAATATTATTTTTGTTTAATTTACTCAATATTATTTTATTGTTTTAATAGTATTTCTTTCCAGTACTTCTCTTCTCTAGTTTTACTTATATCTAATATTGTCCTGACATTCAAGATATTAATGCAAACTGTACAATCATGTGATTTTCTTTTAAGGGACCAAAAGTATCGGTATTGATGGAAAAGGATCATAAACTACTGGTATGGTATCGACGGGGGAAAGTTTGGTATCGGCCATCCCAAATCCAGACAGTAAAAAGGACAGATGGATGCGTGAGGACGAGGATGAGGAGTCAAACATGAGCTAATCTGACTGGATTTGTGGTTGAAGATGTGGCGGTTTTCCCAGTTCTGTACATGAATCCTGTTCCAGCTCCTTACTGGAGCTTACTGGTCATCGTTACTGGAGCTGACCGGTTTTTCAGGTCTTGGTTACTCAACAAGGCCGTATCCAGGTCATCTGGACCACCAGATCTCCAGCCCAGTCCAGCTGGGATCCATTCAAGCCTTCCTGGTCGTTTTCCAGGATTACGCGGCAGCTTTTCCCTTCCTCCACCTCCCCGTGGGCCTCCTCACCTCCTGCTCTGCTCCGATCCTCTTGGTGTAGGCCGCTTCTTTGTAACACTGCATGCAGACGGCGTGCAGCTTCACCACGCTCTCCGCCAGCGGGACGAGGCTCAGGATGTTTCCGAAAGGCTGCAGGAATGCAGCAGAAGAAGAAGTTCATAACTGCATTACGACAGAACAGGCAGGCGAGTGTGTGGAGTAATGAGCGCGCTGACTCAGTGCTGCTCATGCAGATTGTTCACATTTTCTTTAAAAACGCTCTCCTTGTTCAGGACATTTCATCACGAGTGGGCTGACAGCAGGATGAGCTGCAGACGCTCTCACACCGACACTCACCTTCCTCTGGAACGTTCCGTCCAGAGCGGCTACGATCACCGTCTTGCCGAGATTGGCCATTTCCTCACAAAACTCCACCGTGTCTGGAAACTGCAAGACAAAAAGATTAGTGACGCTGCTCATGCAGAGTCCTGAGGCCTCATTTATAAAGCTGGCAGATAACAAATAATCAGTTTTTGGGATTTATAAAAAAACAAACTTGGCGAAAAAAGTCAGTAAATCTACAGCAGCTCTGACTATTTGATATCAATAATATCAGAAGTGCACGTGCTCACGCACACGAGGTGAAACAAAAATCAGGATTTACAACAGAAACAGATGTAGGCTGTTTTTTATGAAGAAGAACGGCAACGAAGTAGCGATGAAACTGCCACAAAGCTGCAACGAAACAGACGTAGCAGCGACGAAAGGGCAACAAAACGGCAACAAAGTGGCAATGAAACTGCAACGAAGCTATGACCAAGCAGCAACAAAACGGCGACGAAGTGGCGATGAAACTGCAACGAAGCTATGACCAAGCGGCAACAAAACGGCGACGAAGTGGCAATGAAACTGCAACGAAGCTATGACCAAGCAGCAACAAAACGGCGACGAAGTGGCGATGAAACTGCAACGAAGCTATGACCAAGCAGCAACAAAACGGCGACGAAGTGGCGATGAAACTGCAACGAAGCTATGACCAAGCGGCAACAAAACGGCGACGAAGTGGCGATGAAACTGCAACGAAGCTATGACCAAGCAGCAACAAAACGGCGACGAAGTGGCGATGAAACTGCAACGAAGCTATGACCAAGCAGCAACAAAAACGGCGACGAAGTGGCGATGAAACTGCAACGAAGCTATGACCAAGCAGCAACAAAACGGCGACGAAGTGGCGATGAAACTGCAACGAAGCTATGACCAAGCAGCAACAAAACGGCGACGAAGTGGCGATGAAACTGCAACGAAGCTATGACCAAGCGGCAACAAAACGGCGACGAAGTGGCGATGAAACTGCAACGAAGCTATGACCAAGCAGCAACAAAACAGCAACAAAACGGCGACGAAGTGGCGATGAAACTGCAACGAAGCTATGACCAAGCAGCAACAAAACGGCGACGAAGTGGCGATGAAACTGCAACGAAATGGCGAAGCGGCAACGAAGCTGCGATAAAGGGAACCCTGATATTCAGAAAACCACCATGAGACCACCAAGTTGTCGGACCCCTGCTGCCAGAATCCAGATCGTTCTAGTCTCGTTCGTTTGAGGAAACCCGTGAGACCGCGCCCTTCATCTCAGAAATTCTGCTTTCCCACTGTTTCACCTCCCAAGCCGTCATGGAAATGTCGTCAATAGGTACGTTTCCATGGAGACTTTTTTCCCTTTCGGTACGAAATCATTCTGATTGAGGATTTCAGAGCAGCTGTTTCCATGGGAACCGATTCATTCTGATCTGGTGTGGACATGCGACAACATTTATTCAGAATAATCCTGTCTGACATGCGCAGAATGATGTTACGTCATGTTATTTAATAAAGACGGAGGCATAAAAACTGAGTTTCTGCAGGACTTTAATCCAGCCGCTGATCCTCATGAGCTCCTGCTGCAGACAACCGAGAGAAAAAGGCGTAGAGACGGCGTTTGAGTAAAAAACTAACTTTCTGTTGCTGTCCAGGTAATTACGTTGTTCACAGCCATCTGTTGCACGTTGACGTCTCGTCGAAGCATCGCTGTAAGAGCGCAACCTCACAACTTTCTGATTCAGCATTTACATGACGCCACGTTCGGTTTGGGGAAAGGAATATTCTACCCCCATGAAACCGAATAATTCATTCGGTTCAGCACTTTTCATTCGGAAAGAGCTTTTAAACAGAAAGCAATCGGTATATTTGGGTCCACGTAAACGCAGCTAATGAATATTCAACAACGGTGTCTCTTGACCTTTTAGTTTTATGGTCACCGTATGGGCGGAGCGAGGCGTTCCTTCAGGTGCGCCAACTTTAGACTTGATCCTGACGTGGATCCCACGTCCGCCACCAGTGTGCTTTCCCACGCAACGTTTCATAAATGAGGCTGTAGGTGGTGATTTTCATTCAGAGAGAACAAAGTTTGCAGGAGAAAAACTTACAAACTGTCCTTCATCGATGCCGATGACGCAGGCCGGCAGCGCCATGGACCGAACGTCCTCCAGACAGTTGGCCGCCACGGCCTCCATGGTGTTTCTAGACCACAAGACGGAGACGAGGGGAACAAATAAAAACTGCATCACGTGGTTCATTTCCCTCAATCAATTTTTCCAGATGCTTTTCCCATCTTTGTTCCCAACAACAGCTGGATCAGGCGTCTGAAACCTTCACAGTCCAAACTTCACCCCCACCCAACTGGTTTACAGATGCAAATGGAAAAAAAAAAAAAAACATCTAATAATTCATAAAATTAAATAAAAAATAATAATGGGACCTTAGAATAAAAGAAACACCTGTAATCTGACAAATATCCATCATAGGAAATCTGATGTAATGTTTTACTTTTCTGTATTTCCAATTTTAGATTTTTTGATGAAAGATAAAATAAATTTTTAAAAAACTTTACAAAAAGAGAATAGATGCAATTGTTTCGATGGGATGTCAATATTTAAGAAAAATTATGCTAAAAAAAAAAAAAAAGCTCATGAATTTACAACCTGATGTAAAAAAAAGATCTAAAAAAAATACTCGCGTCGATACATCTATATTTAAAAACGCAGTATTGATCTATTTTACTAATAAATTCTTGCAAGAATTCGTAAAAGAATAAAGACTTAAAAAGAAAAATAGATCGATACTGCGTTTTTAAATATCAATATATCGACATGAGAAAATATTGCAATATATCAATATTTTTTCCAACCCCTAGTAAAAACAAGTTGGTTCTAGTGATACAGATTTTTTTATGCCCGATACTGATATTTTCTCATCAGCCTCAGTTGATACAAATATTTGGAACAGATACAATGAAAAGTAATTTTTCTAATTCTTTTAATGTAAAAAAAAGAATAAAGCACTTTAATATATTAAAAAAAAAAAAGAGTGCACTTGTAAAAAAATATTAAATAATAAACGCAAACATACAAATATATATATATGTACACATAATAAATGAATATTTTTCTTAATAATTTAAGAATAATTGTTACATCCCTAATATACATTATATATACACACACACACACACATTATATATATATATATATATACATACATATACACAGTGTGTAAATTATGCCGAGTGGGGGTTTCAGCCAATACTGATCCCAGCGAAGAACACAAATATTGGCCTAAAATATCGACTGCCCGATGTATCAGTCTATGGTTCTTTATCATTTTTAGCCAATGGTATTGAGAGCCACAGTGGGGGGGGGTCCAAAGAGCTGCAGGCTGCAGACCCCCTCAGCTTGTGCTCAGTTAACACAGCTTAAATACACCAACACCATCTCTTCCCCACACCGATTTCTCTGCATGAAGTCTAAGTTTACCTGTGAAACATAATTAGAATTACAGCTTTATGTTGCCGGTACGCTTCCTCCAGCCCAACAGTGTTAGAAGCTCTAATAAATAAATAAAACAAACGCCTCCAAACTGGGAGCTTACTTGTCATGAGTGGCCATCCCCGAGTCAGAGTACCGCGTGTCTTTGGCATATTTGATCACCAGGCAGTTGTACTGGGCTATCTGGAAACGGCGAACTCTCCTCATCAGCTCCGTGCTGCAAAATAAAGTCAGCTCATGTTTGTTCATAAACAACTGTTGACCAACATGCTTCATGGCAACATAAAAGACAGCAAAATACAATAAAAAAAAAAAAAAACAAGCGTCCAACTAAGATCAGACTAATCTCCGAATTATTTCAACGCCAGCGAGAAAATAAGTTTGATTAAACTAAGGGTGCAGAATAATTATCAGGGCGATTACAGGAAATCAATCCATCATTCAGATGAGTCCAAAATCATGTCAACTTGCCCCGATAACATTATTTGTTCTGCACACATTGTGAGAAATAAACCTTTTCAGATTGGGTTAACACATAATAAATGTCTGAATCTAACTTGTCGGTGCATCATTTTCTGTTTTTTTAACGTCTCAGTCGGATCTTTTCAGTTTTTAATCCTGATGTTTGCATCTGCATCAGTTCCAGGAGCATTTATTTTTGCATCAGTAATAATGCACTTTATATAAGTTGATGTGCATTTGAGAGATTAAATAGTTTTGTTTAATATCTTTTAGCAAATGTTAAGAGGCTTGCTGATAGTTTTTTTCTGGAAAAAAAAAAAAAGTCTTTTAGGTTTTGCTAATAGTATTGATCTCATGATTAGGTATGCATGTGTGTTATCAGTTATCAGTATCATTTTTTAGAAGCTTAGATTTAATCTGTATTGCTTTTTTTTTTCCTCTCTTTTTTTTTTAAAGAGTTATTGTGCATTCCTAATTTAAAACTGATCTAGGGATGAGGAGGATCCACTGAGCATCTTTTAGACATCCAAGTTTAGTTGGTCTATTTTAGCTCAAATCTAGACAGAATTAAATCCATTATTATCAAATTTAAAAAACAACTGTAAGTTGTATAAATGATGCCCAAATGTTGGATTCAAACATATTTAATAGTCATTGATCAGTGTAGAGTGTAGTTTAGATTTAGTCTGAGCTTAGACGACTAAAAAACTTCAATTTAGACCAGTTCCAGCAGTTTTAGCCTAGTTGTGTGGAGGATCTCACCCCCTGATGGGAGGCTGGTCCATAATTTGGTCCATCGCCTCTTTTTCAGTGTTTATTTAAATAAACGTGTGATTTTATCGTTTACTCTGCACATAACAGTAAATGTATTTACGGCTGCTCGATTACGAGAAAAAAATCATCACGATTATTTTGGTACATATCTAAATCACGATAATTCAAACAATTTTTTTTTTAGTTACATGATGCAAATTGAAAATTAATAGCGGCTGTTTGCAATGTATAAACATTAAATAAATAAAATATACTTTGAACGTTAAATATGGCATACAGAAACATAAATGTATCCAAAATAAACTGTCCAGCTGTCCTGCAATTTCTCTATATTTAAAGAAGAAAATAAATATATTCATTAAACAAAAAATCCCCAAATAAGCTTTAGGTACAGTATGTAAGAATAACTGACATGTAGTGGTAAAGATGGGTATTTAAAAGAAAATACCCATTTTTGGCTACTAACGGCCACCGTACATTCACAACAGTGCATGTACGGTGGCCGTTAGTGGCCAAAATTCTCCCAGACATAAAGATGTTAACATGTGTGAGTGGATCAGTGGTCTCAGGTGTAGCTATGAGGAACCATTACTGATCCCAAACAGTCTAACTCCCATTAAACAAAGCTGGTACAGCAGTTTTAAAGTTCAGGGTTCTCACTTCACACACATTGTTTTGTCCATTCAGGGACAAAACAAATCCATACTACTACGCCGTAGTAAAAATGGTGGAACAAATATGGCAGCCTTCATATGTGCACCGCCCAGTAAGTAGATATAAATTACTCATTCTAAGAAAATAAACATTTAACAGCAGTTCTAGTGCAGCGATTACACATCAATAGAAAAATAGTTTTGAATTATATATAATATTTTTCTGCCATTGACATTTGATTTTTTACATACTGTACCTTTAAGCTTTAGTGCAATGCTGCAACATTCCAAATCTAACGTACTTGTTAATGACAAACAAATTGCACAGGCGAGAAGCAACTAAAATTTATCTTAATTTCAGAATAACCTTCAGAAAATGTGTAAAGAAAAATTGCAAATGAATCACTTCTACGTGATTATGAGTTTGAAGACTGTTTGATCCAAAAATTGAAATCACGATCAAATTTCGATTAATTGCACAGCCCTAAATGTTTTCTATAAACAAAAAGTGGGTGTCCCACATTGAAATTTACAAATACATATTTTTTCCATTTTTAAAAAAAGCGGACTAAAACTATGAAAGTGTAAACGCCACATGTGTGTAAAAGCCACAGCTGTTCATTGTTGATGAACTGAGCCAGGATAAACAATGCAGAATTGGCGGGATGGTGAAGTTTGGGCGAAAAATGGTCATTAAACTCATCTCTAAACATTAAAATAACTGTATTACAACCAGTTCCACACAGTTAGGGTGTTTACTTGCAGGTTTATGGAGGAAAAACTCACCTTTTCCCTGAAAACATCGGGCCAAAGATGACCTGCGAGCGGGAGAGCCGTTAGTGTGAGGAAATCCTCCAGAAATCAGACAATCTTCAGGCTGAGATTAACTCCGTTTCATCTCATGACAGATATGAACTAATTTAGATAAAGTTATAAACACACACCTGAATCTGCCCGCGTGACTTTCTCGGTGAGTTTGGAAGAACTCTGGGAAAATCCACGCAGTCCATCGCGACAGTTTAAATATACTGCAAAAAAATAATTAAAATAAAAAACAACTCGTAAAAACAAATAAATAAATAAAATGTGAAAGTTTGTACAGAGTGTTTTTTCTCCTAATCGTTTAAAACTAAAGCAAACCTTTGAATGTCGCGCGCTGGTAAGGTCCGGACCTTTTAATCAGGATTTCAACCAATGGTCGCAAAGTCACGTGACGCCTTTGACCAACAGGCTTCCACTTCCCGTAAAAGCAGAGCGCGAAGCCGCTACATTAACCAATCAGATTGAGTAACGTCACGCGTGTTTGACGTATATTGTTTTTGCAACTTTATTGACAGCGAGTGGAGTTATAACGTCGCAAATCTGAAAAAGAAATGAAAATGAAAGGATTTAACGATGTTCTGAAATCAGAAAGAAATGGGAGGGAATTGGTTAGGAATTAAAAACCGATAGTACTCATCTTTGTTGTCTCATCATGACAGAATAGCATCTGTATTTACGGAATAAAAGTTAACCTGATGTGATTAATCACAATTAAAGCAATGACTCAGCATTAACCCACATAGCTATAAATTATCCACATATCTCTTGCTGCTGATTCTTTACAGGAAAATCGAGTTTAGGAGGACGCAGCCTTCCCTCTGAGATGGGATTTATGGCTCTGTGAAGGGAGCCGGAACTAAAGAACCATTCAAAAGACTGGGTTATTCCTACTTTTCATTTATTAATTTTTCTTTTAGAATTAAATCTGTTTTTTATTAAGTAAATTATTACTAGCAGCAATTTATACAGCAAGATTTGGATTAGAATCATTCAAACTAACTCTATCTACGCTACATCCTGAAAATTATTCATACCCTCCAATCAAAGCGGGGGGAAAAAAATCATTTGTCAGTGAAATAAGTTGAAATTGACCAAAAGTAAAAATAGATAAAAATTCTAATAAAATCCTGACATTGATTTTGAATCTTCCTCACTAACAAAGCAAAAGAAAAACACATTTTTGAGGGTCAAGATTTAGTTTTGGAGTTTAGGTTAGACTTAGGTTTTTGTTAGGGTTAGGACAACGGTTAGGTTTGGGCAATCAGCCGTGGTGGTTAGGGTTAGGGTAAGGGGGCTAGGGAATGTATGTATGTCTGTGAATATCCTCATTAAGATAGAAGTACAAGGTGTGTGTGTGTGTTATTTTCAATACTTGTCTTATGAAAAGGAAGTAAACCGAAAAGCACTTTAAGTCAAAAGAAGTTTATGATTTTATTGATTATTGTTTATTCTCATTGACTTGCATCCACTACCTGTACACACACTCACTGCACCTGCAGTTTATTGATAATTCAAAACTTCACTCGCTTAATAAAGTTGTTTCTGGTTTACCGTGTCTCTGGTTTCTATGTTCTTACACAACTCTGGTATCTGGAAATCTTGAAATCTTCAGTGTGGTTTTTACTGGCTGCCAATACAGCAGGAAAAAAATCGAGTCGACACAGCTGGAACTTTTACTACATAATACTCATTTACACACGCATACATATGAACATTACAGATGTCCAGTGACACCGCCCCCACACACTACCCCTTAACTACCACGCCTTGATTGCAGGTGGAGGGTGTTAATGAGAACGAGACACCCTCTTTCCTCCACTGGAGAAGGAAAGCAATCATGCCGTGGCAACAAAAACACGGGCCCCGTGTCAAATAAATCTGTGTGGAAATACTAACACACTCATGTGTGAAGAACAATGTTTTATTTTAAATAAATAATAATCATCATGATCCTAAACAATTAAATAAATGATAAAATTATTCTTATTACTACGAATTATTTATCATTGTTATAATCATTATTATCAACATCCCATTATTATAATTATTATTGTTATTATTATTGTACCAATTAGAGAATTATAATGCTCTTTTCCTGCTCAAACATCCCCTTCCATGAGCACCAGTGGTTTCAGGGATACCTACAGCGCACCTGTCATCGCTTTTTTTTAACCCCATAAAATAATTCCATTCATGTATTTTTCTGTCAGTATTGACAAACATGCCTGACAGTCACACCATATGACATTTTTGATGTTTGGATCAAAATTCTAGGTAGAAATCTTAAACCCACCACAACACATTTAATATTGTTGTACTTTAACTTGTCAGAGAAACAACATTAACATATGTGTTCCTTAAAAATATGTACCTTTATCACACCGTGACGTACGGACAGTCAGAATTGTATTTGTCAACCACCCATATATGCGATAAACCTGCATCGGTGTAAATTTTAGTAAATATTTTGAAACTAAGTTTCTGGACAACACGTTCATTTAAAAGAGCCGCTCAAAAGAATCGATTCGTTCATGAACTTCACATCTCTATCTGATTTTATGACTTCTTCTTCACGACTAGTGACTTTTTCTTTAACATGTTCAGCTTGAATGTTTTCATTTGGGAGCATGAGACTTCCGCGCACGTGCAGCGGCAGCTTCCACATGATCGATCAGCTGGAAACCCGCAAATGACGAAGCAAGCTAGCGCAGTCATTTTCTTCCGCCTTTTTCTGCATCTATTATATCCGGTTAAAGCTGTGTCAAGTCGATAAAGCGGCAGTTTTCCGAAAATAACGCGCACGTGGACCACGATCAGCGTGTTTACACAGTGAGGATCTAAAGTCCAGTCCCTCAGACTCTGCAGACGGTGGTTGGATTTGTTGGATTTATCTGTCAGCAGCTTAAATCACTTCAGATAAAATGATGCACTGGACTAAAATGAAGAAAGACGTAAGAGTTTAAAGTTTATTTCAGATTTCTCCATGATCACAGGTAGAAGGTGGAAGGTAATTGGCTGACTTGTACGCAAAATGCTTGAGTTAGATATTTTGTAACTTCATAAAAGTTGCAAAATATTACACACTTTGCTCAATAGTACTATTGCACATTATTTAGCATATTTTATACAGTAATACAGTCATTTTACCTTCCATATATTTTTTACTGAATGTCCCAAAGGGGGCGCATTTGTCTAAAATATCTCAGATGTACTTTCAGCTTATAACCAGACAGTTTCACGTCATTTAGGACCAGAACTAAAGAGGTCCCTCAGGTTTATCAGGCATATTATTCCTCATCCTACCTCCTCGCTGTCAGTTTTACTGGAATAGCAACTTTACTATTAATTGGTCACCAGTGTGGACTCAGAATAATAAATAGTCACTAACAAGGTCACGGAAGTTTACTGTCAAATAATTCATCAAATATATCCAACAAATCCATTTATTAAATGATATAGCAATAATTTGGGTGAATTTTGTACCTTCTGTAAAGCTGTCAGCGAAACAATCTAACATTTGTTTTATGACTGTATGTTAAATTTTTTTGGGACCGAAATTGAAAATTTATTTCAAAGATAGCCTACTGTGGTAGAAAAATAACATTACAGTGTAATGACATTATCTTTAATGATACAAAATGATTTTATATTTTATTTGGAAATTTTTATGTTCATTAATGTAAATGGCCGGATTAAAAACCCAAGTTGCCTAAATTCAAAGCTAAAGTGAAAATCTGCCTGGAAACCTAAAAGGTTTATCGAACTTGAAAGCCATAAATCTCTGAGTAATTTTAATGCCTTTAAAGAATTTATATGAAATCTTTATACCCTCCTGTTTTCCTTTTTTTCTAAACTTAATACATTTTCAATTTGTATTTTTATGTAATACTATATTTGTATTGTAAAGTTTGATGATAATGTTAAAAGGTAATTTTAAAAAGTAATAACAATGTAGTAATAATCATAATAACAATCATAATCATAATAATAATAATAAATATTGTATACTAATTATAAACCGTTATAATAATTAGAGGCGGCCCTCAGCTGCAGTGCGCCGGCACCGCCAGCAGGCGCCGCTGTTTACCGTCTTTTCAGCCTCATGGTGGCTGCTGCTCTCCCGGCTTTCATGGCCGCGCGGCTGACCGGAGTTTCTCTGTCAAACAGGAGCTCGAGCGGCAGTATTCGCCCAGCAGGTGGTCTCACAGGATGTCCGCAGACGACGTGATCAAAGCCCATGTTAAGGCTCTCAAGGAAGGTCGGTGTGTTTCATTATTAGACGCTATTTTTTAATCAATAAACAGAAACATAGTTCAGGCGTACAGAAAGCTAGCCGAGTCACAGGACCACAGGTGCACTGCCTAATTCTGTATACCCTTACAAATCCAAGCCCCTGTCGAATATTCAAGTTTAAAATCAGTTTTTGTTTTGTTTTTTTTACATGTTACAGCCTGTAGGCGGTTTATAGAGGCAGCAAACATCACTGAGAAGTTAAACCTCGCTGGGAGCAGCTTAGACATTCACTTCTACATGTTTTGGGATTTTGAGACCAGTATTGAATTTGTAAGAAGTGGAAGCAGTTTGGTTTAAAGTTTGTCACATAAGAAAATGATTGGTTCACGTGCCAACTATTAAAAAGAGGCTTGATTTTTGTATTAAGTCATTTTTTAAGTCTATGTTTGGAAACTTGATGCAGATTTTTCCTACAACAGGAAAGGTGCGGGTCACTAATGAATGAACGCTGCACTAATGACAGCTGCATTCCTCCTACCAATCTTCCCAGCTTCCTCAGCCTCATCTCCTCTTTAACTCATTCTCTGGTCTTAGTCCCGCCCACCAGAGAAGGTGAGGACAGGTATGAGGAAGATTTAAACAGAGACCTTCTTACTTTGAAGCGTAATTTTAAACCGACAGCATTTTACATGGCGATGAATGATTTTACTGCAGCTACACACCATTGTTTTCTGTTGGCTGCCTTTGTATTAGTCAGATGGGCATTAAATGTGCTGAGTCATCCTCAAAATTATTCATACCCCTCAGTGAAAGAAAAGTCTAAATTTACAACAGTAATTAAAATAACAGGAAACTAAAGGAACTAATAATAAATACTTTTTTTTTTTTTTTTTACAAAATTATAATTTAGTGAAATAAAACATTGCTCTTGGATTGTGGTTGTAAATAATATTTTTAAAAAACCAACCAAACAAAATTCCCAGACACATTAGAGCATATTTCCCATGAACAGTGGACTAATAGCCTACACCTGTCGCAGACGTCTTTTTGGACGCTACAGAAAACACCTGATTGCAGTGATTGTCTCAAAGTGTTGCTCAACAAAATTTTAGTTTTGGAGCCCCATCATGCTTGTTTACTTGTTTTATTTTTTAGTGTTTTTTATATATATATATTTCTGTTGAACAACCATTCAAAATCAGTGTCATGATTTTTATAGGATTCTTATTTAGTATTACTTTTGTTGATTTCAACTTATTTCACTGAGAGCTGATTTTTTAAAAATTTTTTTTAATCAGAGGGTATGAATAATTTTGAGGACAACTGTCTCTATACAGCGTAGTCCAGGTGTGGCCAAGTCCAGTTCTTGAGAGCTTCAACCCTGTCACTTTTAGATGCATCTAATGGTGCACGATAACAAAAATTTCCACCGATACGATAACCGTTAATGTTCTACTCCCCGTGTCTGCTACTGATACTAGTAACCGATAAGTTCAATTTTTAAAAATTTAATATAATCTACATATAATCTGCAGTTTGTGCTCTGGATGCATAAACCTGAGCTGGTTTATGTCATTCCTGGTCAGCTGTGGCCCCGTCGCCATCAACCATCAGCACAAGTTATGGTGAAAATTTAAAGGTTGGACGTGGCTGAAAGGCACAAAATGAGTATTTTGTCCATTTCTGCTGGAAACGTTGCAGTTTAGGCAGCCATGCTGACTTCAACTCAAGGTAATGTGGACCATGTTGGGCCAGAATGTTCCCCGTTCATGCCAGAACATCTGGAAAACAAAGCCTGTTCATCAGAAACTCCTCTATGTGGAAGCGCTGTTTAGTATGGGGCTATTTCTTTCAATACATCAAGGACCTGTCACATTAAGATGTGCTGAATCATGTCACAGTTATAATCACAAGCATACGGTGGCACAGAGAGGTGTTGTCCTTGTAGGTTTGTTTTGACTGTCTGCTTGTTAGGCCCATATTCAAATGTTCTGAAAAAAGGTCAGAATTCTGACTTTTTTTCTCAAAACTTTATTCTTTCTCCTTCAATGGACCCTAATCCTCTTTGTGTGCACCATTTCAGCGCGATAGCTCGCGTCAAAACACCGGTGGGGGACGTGAGTTACCACGTGATTTGTGCAATCGTGTGATAACTCGCGTCCCCCACCAGAGTTTTGACCCGAGTTGTCGCGCAATTAGGAAATCGCACGATAACTTGCGTCAAAACGCGAGTTGTCACACGAATTCGGAACAAGATTTGATTTCCAGCGTCCAGAGATTTGGACACAAACACCAAAACAAACAGCGATCTCTCGGTAATGTAGATACTTTCGTTCATGTCTCCTCTCTAGTATGATGTCGGACACTCGTTGAGACGATCCGAGCCCTTCAGTGTGGAAAAAAAGCAGGTTTGTAGGGTGAACTTAGACGCGGGGGCCAGTTGCCCCATACTTACCATTATCTGCTGCTAGGCTGCCTGCTGGATAAATACTGGAGCTATCTGGAAAATTCCTTTCTCCATCATTCACATATATGAAAGGACAGAAGAAAACACACCCCAGGTTAAAAAAAAAGCAAGATAATGCAGATAATGGCCCTCATTTATCAAACGATCGTACGACGAAAATCTGTGCGTACGACCAATTCCACGCAAGACTCGGCATTTATCAATTTGAACGTGATCGTAGGATACGATCAAATCTCACGACAGCTCTGAGTTCGTGTACGCAAGTTTGAGTCAGTGAGGGTTTGCAGCACAGCGCAGCAGAACATGAAAATATTTATTAACCAAACGGCAAACTGTCATTTAAACATAAGTATTCACATATCAGCACGAAGAATGAACCCATTTGCAAAGAAAAAGAAAAAGGAAAAAGTGAATGTAGAAAGTATTCCCAAAATTGCAAAAATAGCTGTGACTGAATTTAATTCCTCCATTTATCACTACAAATTATTAAAAATCTTTAACATACAGTTCTAGGAGACAAGTGCTTTGCACTGTTCGTGCATCTCCTCATCCCGCTGGTAAAACTGCCGCATAGGAGCGGAGAAAGGCATCAGTACGCACACACGCGCAGGTGCCCAGGTGGAGCGCTGCTTCGGCTGCAGGAAGGCAGGTGGGTGTCGGACGGGTCCGACTCGGACCCGGCGGGATGAAACGCTGCTTTAGACTCTGAGAAAATCTACAATACACTCCTGTCCTGTGCAGTGCTGCACATCGCTCGGACCGCTGGAGAGTTTTGATACGCAGTCAGAGGAGAAGATGCGGCGGGAGCCGCCCTACAGCCCCCACTGGGCTAAATGGAGGAGGCAGCAGCTGATCGGTCATTTCTAATAACTAATCAATACTTTAAAGTTGTGTAAGTGCTCAGTCAGACTGTCCCTTAGTTTTGCAAATGCAAGTTATCTTTTTTCCGTCCCTGTCTGGTTCAGGCTCGGATCTCACCGGCATCCACCTGTCACCTGTTAGAGCGCAAGTTGAGGGGAGGGGAGGGGGGGGGTGCCGGTGCAACATCTTTTGGTGGTAAGTTTCATATTGGACCACTTTTTCTTGACACATTGGCTAAAGAATTGTGACGTTGCCATCGGATGTGGCTATTATTAAATTTCATAACTAATAAAACGAATAAACCATATCAGCCATGCCTAGATTGAGACTTTTATTAGTATCTCAGCCGGAGTCGTTCACACCGGTGAGGCTGACTGATCCTCTTCCGTGTAGCGTTTTTGTCCACGTCTCTGACTTCGGATTTAAACTGCCAAACAGCACCTCTTTAATCTTTCCCACCTCACAAATGAGGATTCTGTCTTGATCCCCCCAAAAGTTTCTTTTCTGGCAGAATCTCTCCTCTCCACGGTTCAACCTCGCTGGGTGAAGCCTCATCATTATGCATGTTTAAGGGCGTAACCGTGGGCGTGACATTTAAATGACGATGGATTTCAGCTGTGGAATTTATCAAGACTCTTTTGTTCGTACGACGAGATTGGACCGATACGAACGTTTTAATAAATCGCACGTGGGTCCAATCGTACGACCATTTTTACGATCAAATGTGCGATCATTTCTACAATCGTTTGATAAATGAGGGCCAATGTCTTATAGAGGGACTGCCCCGTCTCTCCCATTATATGGATGCATGCTGAAGGGCGACTCTTCCGAAGGAGACAAAGTGATACTGAAATGTTACCAGTGACTAAATGCACG
>JALJCO010009625.1:0-19567 GCA_023101725.1 Atherinomorus stipes
ACAGGATTTAATTCAGGGGAAATGACCTCTTAGATCCCTGAGAGGAAAATATAGAAATAAAAAAGCACAACAGTTAAGGGGTCAAGCAGAAAAACAGATATCAAACTCAAACATCTCATGTTTGACCATCCACCGAGCCAAACCCGGACGTAATGGTGTGTGACGGTGACCGGTGTGTAAACAGGAGCACACAAGAGCCTCTTGAGCTTCTTCCCTTTGACCCGACATGATAGTGTTACTCCTGAGAGGGCGAGTCGGCCTCGTCTGTGGTAAACTCAGAGCGAGCTGCTGCTCCAGCGTTGCTGTGGTGAGGGAGGGTTGTATCTTGGCATGTACGGAGAACAGCAGCCTTGTTTGCCAAGCTCTTAATAAACTGAGCCTGGCTCGGCTCCCGCTTGGTTCGCAGCCACAGAAGTTGTGACTGTGGATATATTTCACTGGAACTGCTGCTTCTTCAGTGACCCTTTTTTCACTTAAGTATTTTTAGTGGATTATAACTTTTCGGGTGAGTTTTAGCTGAAATGAACAATTCTGGAACTTTCTGTATTACTTCTATGATGTAAATGGGATCAAACTGCAAAACATGGCCATCACTCAGTTTCCCCATGTTCCTGCTGTGGTAGATGATGACAGAGAGGCCACCGAGTATGCAGAGTCTGTGCACTGATGCAATGCATTATTCTAGTTGCAGGTTTCTGCAGGTAAGACACGAAAAGAGCCTGTTCGGAGGACTTTCTAAGAGCGTGTTACAAATCTACACTGGCCTAAGAAAACAACAGCTTTTTAATGTTTACAATTGTGCTTTAGAGTTTACATACCCTCCCATTACAGAAAAGGCTAATTTCACAACAGTAATTCAAATAACAAAAACTGAAAAAAGAATAATAAAAATTTACTAAATTATAATTAACTAAAATATAATATTGATTTTCAATTTTTGTTTGAAAATAATTAATAATTTTCTGTCTTTAATGGGAAGGTATCTAAACTTTCAAGCACAACTGTATGTTCGAAAGTCTTACTTATTAGCCTAAGCCGACAACTTGCCGATATTTGGGGACAATAGTGATTTGACTCCCAATTGAATATAATGAAGGATTAATTTGTATTTGTATAGGATTTGATTGGGAAAAAACTGCATTGTGCATCTATAGTATCAGCCGACGCTGAAACCAGCAAAAAACGCCAATGTCACCATAAAATATTGGCCGGCCAATGTATCGGTCTATCCTTACTCATTACCTGCCCGTACTCCAGTGTAACTTCTCTCTTCAGCTCTGAGGACGACTCTCCCACATGCATAATTCAGAAAAATGACGATAGAGCAGGAAACAGCCGTGAGTGTTGCATTTGGGATTGATGAGTGATATGGGGACAACTCAGTGCAGCAAAGAAAATGAAGACAAACGGCGTTCAGGTTGTAATGGTGCAGAACTTTTCCCTCCAGAGTCTGATCTCAGTGTGATGGACAAGGCCAGTCATAATTCTGAAATATGTCAGCAAGATATTACATAATCATTTAAAGAAATTATCATAACCAGAGTGAAACAGAGCTGACTGTCTTTAAATTACATTATTACACTGAATACTGTTAATTTTAATGTCAAAATATGAAAACATTTGCTACTGATATGCATAAACCATCCACAAACGTGTGTCAAAAACTCCATTGTTTCGTTGAACCGCCTTTAGCTTTGACTTACTGTGGCACAGCTTTGATAAACTTCTGCCATATCTCAAGATTTATTCCCATCCAGTGTTGCACTCATTTTTCTCCAAGATCTTGTACTGATGATGGGAGTGTTTGACCACATCCCAAAGATTCTCCATGGGGTTCAGGTCTGGACTCCGTGGTGGCCAATCCATGAGTGAAAATGATGTCTAATGCTCCCTGAACCGCTCTTTCAATCTGAGATTTCATGAATCCTGCTGTTGCCATCTTGAAGTTTGGCTGTGCCATCAGACCTGTGCTGCATCACTTCATCTTCTTACCCTGATGCTTCCATCACTCTGGAACAGGGTGGATCTGGACTCATTAGTCTACATGACCAATCTTAATGCTCCCTGGAAAACAAGCTCCGGTTAACTTCACCGATTTGTTACACAGCTGCTCATTCCCGATCTTTTGAGTCGTCTTTGCAATGTTTGTTTAGAAATATTCTTACTTCCACTATTAAACACAGCCCTGAGTTCTACTGTTGTTTTCACAGTATTGAATTCACCAAACATCTAACGCTGTGTTCAGACAAAACGTGATTTGGATCGTGTTTACAAGGATAGGGCTGTGTGATATACTGATATGATATCGCGATATGATGATATTTACTTAAGAGAGAGATGATATTTACACATATTGTTATATTGTGGTATGAGTTGTGCAAATTTTTTTTGCTTTATTTTTTTGTAATAAAGCGGCTGCACTCGACTGACTACAAACTTGCCACCTGATTATTTCATAAGTTAAACAGTCCTTCCAAACAGCAGTTTTGTTATCCGTTTCCGACACTTTGAAAAATAGGAGTAGGAAAAAAACAGATTCACTGAAATATCGCTACATTTTTATATGCCAATATTAAATCAATATTAAAAAACACTGTATCGATCTATTTTACTTACAAAATCTTGCAAGATTTCATTGTTCTGTAACAAAATCTCAGAATGATGAAACATTGCGAGATTTCATTAGTAAAATAGATTGAACCGCGTTTTTAAATGTCAATATGATATCATTATATGAAAATATCACAAAATTTTCGTGAATTCTTGTGAGATTCCATACCAGAACAATGAAATATTGAGAGATTTCATTAGTAAAATAGACCAATTGCGTTTTTAAATGTCAATATTATATCAGCACATGAAAATATTGCGATATTTCAGTGTGTCGATATTTTTTCCCACTCCCTAATCTTTAGAAGTTTTAAAGTCTGTGAAAAAAAAGTTTTAAGAAAAAAAAAAGAAGTTTTGTTTTATTTTCTTAGACTTTAAAAACAGTGGGCTCATCCGTTAAATATCAGTTAAATATCTGTTAAATATCGGTAGGGTGCCCGATGTCCGATACTGAGTTGTAAGGCCAATATAGGCCGATACCAATAGGGGGACGATTATATGGTGCATCCCTAGCAGACAATAAACGGTGCTTTTACCAGCTCTAAATCGTTACACTGTGATGGAATTTCAAACCACAGGATTTACCCTCCGTTTGTTTTATTTGTCATAAAAAGGAACATGACGCATGTCAGCACTGGTTTTACAAGCATCAAGATTCAGAGGTTAAGACCAGATTTCATTTTCTGCCCTGTTTAAATTTTCATTGTTTCTTTAGAAAGTTGTGTGAGGAGTTTCTGATAAGGATGAGATGATAAATTCAGACTTCGTGACAAGGTCCTGATGGGAAAGACACACAATGAGTCAGTTACCACGACATTATGAGTGCGTTTTCCTGTGTACAAGTAGTAAAGTCAAAGTCAAAGGTACTAACAAGCATATAATTACCTCAGCGAGTCATTTAGCTGAGCTGTCAGAGGCAATAACGCTGCCTCGCCACCATGACTCCAGTTTGATCATAGTATCACGCTGTATACAGAGAGTCTGTCAAGTTCAATGATTACTTACTCGTATTAATTCATAAAAATCTGCTAAACTCAGAAAGAGAAGCTGCCAGGTCAGGTTGCTTCCTTCTCCCCTCATAAAACGTGTGAAATCAGGACAAAGCAGAAAAACTAACTTCTGTGTCCTGGTTCAGCTTAGGCAGCAAGAAAATACACAAAGCATCTCAATCTCCTCCTTTTCCTGAGCCGAGCTCCACCACTGCGCTCTTTCAGCCTCCTCAGACACATCTAATCTCCTCGTCCCATGCTGTTCAATCCTCCGACATCCAGTCAGCCCAGCAAAGGCAGATTAATGAGAAATTAATCCTTTTAATTCACTATAAAGATCTCCTCTTCTTCCTCTAACCACTTAAGCTGCTTCTGCCCTTTTCCAGATAATAATAAAACTAATAAAATTAATATAATCTATGGAGAGTTTGATGTAATACAAGATCTACATCTCAGAGTGGGAAAAAAGTAAGATAAGGCACAATAAGTTGGTTTATTTTTCCTTTCTGAAGTCAGATCAAATGCTTCACAGCAAATACTTGTAAAGATGGAGAATAATTTACTTCTCAGAGAATTTAGAAGCAGAAACATGATTTTTTTTTTTTTTTTTTTTTTATTCAGGCGTCTAAAACTTCATTTTTCATCATATTATCACAAACTGGTCGAGTGAGGTTCAGTCATAGAGAGAAAAGTTTAACAAAGTGAAGATTTTTCCATCTTCTTTCAACTTATTTCTGAGAATAATAGTAAATAATAGTAAATTATTGATGTAGCATGCAGAACAAAGTGTGTGTGTGTGTGTGTGTGTGTGTGTGTGTGTGTGTGTGTGTGTGTGTGGAGTCAAACATGAGATCCTGCCAGGTTTCTGCATTTCGCCACGCAGCAGGTGGTTATTTCCTGCTTTGACGCGTCATTAGCGCTTTATCAGCGACCGGCTTACAGGTGAGTCATACATGAACAATGACAGCATGCATCAAGCGGTTGCTAGGTAACCTGCATAGCTCTAACTGACACACAGAAACCGAGGCTGATCTTAGAAAAGAGACACACACCAGGGGGTGTCTCATTTTACAAAACTTTCTTTCTGAAAATCAACAAGAAAACAACACTTTCATAAAAGCTTTAGCTGGAGAGGAATGACGAGGGTAGAGTGTTTCTTGTGTCATGCCAGCAAGAAAAGGGGGACTGGAAATGACTGATTCTGATCACTGACACTAAAGGCAACACAAGCAGTGAAAAATCAAATAAGACTATTGGAGCAAAAAAAAGTTTATATTCACACTGAATGTCACGAAGAAGTAGTCAGATTACCAAGAAGGAAGCATGAAAGGGTGTGGGACTTACACACACCGGCCACTTTATTAGGTACATCTGTCTAACTGCTCGTTAACGCAAATTTCTAATCAGCCAATCACATGGCAGCAACTCAATGCATTTAGGCATGTAGACATGGTCAAGACGATCTGCTGCAGTTCAAACCGAGCATCAGAATGGGCAAGAAAGGGGATTTAAGTGACTTTGAACGTGGCATGGTTGTTGGTGCCAGACGGGCTGGTCTGAGTATTTCAGAAACTGATGATCTACTGGGATTTTCCTGCACAACCATCTCTAGGGTTTACAGACAATGGTCTGAAAAGAGAGAATATCCAGTGAGCAGCAGTTCTGTGGGTGCAAATGCCTTGTTGAAGCCAGAGGTCAGAGGAGAATGGCCAGACTGGTTCCAGCTGATAGAGAGGCAACAGTAATTCAAATAACCACTTGTTACAACTGAAGTATGCAGAAGAGCATCTCTGAATGAACAACACATCCAACCTGGAAGCAGACGGGCTACAGCAGCAGAAGACCACACCGGGTGCCACTCCTGTCAGCCAAGAACAGGAAACTGAGGCTACAATTCACACAGATTCACCAACATTGGACAATAGAAGATGGAGAAATGTTGCCTTGTCTGATGAGTCTCAATTTCTGCTATGAAATTCGGATGGTAGGTTCAGAATTTGGTGTCAACAACATGAAAGCATGGATCCATCCTGCCTTGTATCAACGGTTCAGGTTGGTGGTGGTGGTGTAATGGTGTGGGAGAGATTTTCTTGTCCCACTTTGGGCCCCATAGTACCAACATGGCGGTTTAACCACCACAGCCTACCTGAGTATTATTGCTGACCATGTCCATCCCTTTATGACCACAGTGTAGCATCCTCTGATGCTGCTTCCAGCAGGATAACGCACCATGTAGTAAAGCGGGAATCATCTCAGACTGTTTTTTTGAACATGACGATGAGTTCATTGAACTCAAATGGCCTCCACAGTCACCAGATCTCAATCCAACAGAGCAGCTTTGGGATGTGGTGGAACCGGAGGTTCTCATCATGGATGTGCAGCCAACAAATCTGCAGCAACTGTGTGATGCTGTCACGTCAATATGGAGCAAAATCTCTGAGGGATGTTTCCAGTAACTTGTTGAATCTATGCCACCAAGGATTAAGGCAGTTCTGAAGGCAAAAGGGGTCAGACCCGGTACTAGCAAGGTGTACCAAATAAAGTGGCCGGTGAGTGTGTGTGTTCTTAAAGGTTTGTAAATGACTGCTTCAGTTGGTTTGGGTGCTTCTCTTTGCTTCTGCTCTGTTGTGGGTAAATTCAAGCTCACGGGGCAAGAAAAGCCATTGCTGCTTTCTGGTTTTACTCGTCATGATTTCAGATGCTAAACAAAAAGCCAACAACAACACGAGTTAAGCTAATCTCCTAAAGTTTCTGCTTCATTATTCCCAAAATATTTCTGATAAAAACAACCAAGATCTTCCCAAATGAATCCCCTGAAAGACAGAGATGAGTACTGAGCGGTCATGGCTTGTCTACACCACACACATGCAACAATGACGGTATAAAAAACACAATATTAGGGATATCATTGGCCTACCAATATTATCGGTCAATATTGGCATTAAAATGTGATACTGGAAAATAATGGAATCGGTTTTTTGGATTGATATTTTTACTAATGAGATCTTGTTCTATTCGCTCTGGTCCAGCATGTCTAAAAGTCCCTGTTATTGTGGATGAACTTCATATCCCAGCATTCCTTTCAGAGTCATGTGACTACGGTGCAGCTGCTGCTGCTACAGACTGACTTGCTTTGAAGCTGCTTATAATATGTCTGGTTTGAAGTTGTTGGTTAAGTTACCAAGTTGTCAGAAACATTAGAATTAGCCACATGTTGGCTAATATCTGCTAGTATCTGATATCTGGCAGCCAGATGTCCAAATGAACTCCTCTGGCTGAGTTCAGGCTGTTTTGGGATCTTTGTTCTTGGAGCAGAATGTAGTTGCATCTCTCAAAATATGAGAGATACAACCTCACAGTTGTCTGCATATATCGGTATCGGTATCGGTTACGGATGCATGATATAATTGGCCCCCTATCAGAATCAGCCTATATCGACCTAAAAACTGTATATAAGACATCAGCCACCCCACCAATATTTCACCGATATTTAAATGATCTTAAGTTTTCAAAAGTTAAAAAAAAAAAAAGCAATCAGATTTCCATTCTGCTTGCTATGATGCTGGACAGGACAAGTAAAAAAAAAAAAAAACAACAAAACAAAACAAAACAAAAAAAAACTCCTCCTTCAAAAACTTTTTTACAGACTTTAAAACTTCTAAAGACAGTTTCTTTTAGGATGTTCTGTGTGAACAGAGTTTAAACACGGTCATTTGTGTAAATAACCAAATATCTGCTGTGTTTGGGAATTGTTTCTCTCTCTCTCTCTCTCTCTCTCTTCTCAGAGAAGAAGATTCAAGTCGTTCTAGGTTATAAAGCACATGTCCTATTAGTTTTGTTTGAACAACTGTCATCAAGTTTGACTTGTTATACAAAACAGAAGTTGAGGTATTCTTCTAATTTTGCACAAGGAATCAACATAACAATTATTTTTTCAGTTTTAATATCGGTATTGATATTGGTTATCGACCACATGAGTTTTAAAATATTGGCAAACCGGATATCAGCCAAAATTCCAATATCATGCATCACTAGTATTGTTTAATTTGGAATTGGATATCGGCAAAAAAGCCAATATTGAACATCCCTCCCAAATATGTATTTAGAGGAGCAAGAACAATGCAGGACTTGTCACAGAGGCTCTTAATCCCAACTGCTTTCCCTCCATCCACACTCAAAGAAGTTATAGGCTTCAAGCTTTTCCATGCCTTCACCCGGTTGGCTGTGTAGAAACTCGTCTCGGCTGTTACTTTAATTAAAAGCTTAAATCGTTCTTGCTCATTAGCCATTTTGGTTTGTTTGACCACTTTGTTTGCTGAAGGTTCAGAAACCTGCATAAGTCACACAACTGAATATAAGCCAATGATGTCACTGTGCTGCTAAACACCTCAGAATCGGTCGAGGTTTTATGACACTGGATATGAACACATTCATGCAAAACATGCAATCTTTGCACCAGATGCAGAAAAACAAACGACCATCCTTAACATATACGAGGAATATAAAATGTTTTATCCTTCTGACCCACAGACCCTGCAGCCAGAGTCGGACAGGAGAGCCGGCAAAATGTTGCTGACTGGACTTGTACACTAATCGCTTTATCAATATCACTGCCTCATCATTAGAGCATGAGTAGATCTGACTCCAATTACAGTCGTGTCTCCCATTAAATCCTTATTAAACCTTATCGCTGCTGTCAGCTGCAACACAGATGTAAATTAAAGCCGCAAGCGGCGATGAAGGCCCTCGCACCTCTGGCGCCGCTCCGGCCTATGCACCGCGTAGTCTGTGTCATGTTCTACCAGTGTGCCGAATTTCACGGCGTTTGGTTGATGTGGGAGCTCTAAATGATCATTTGAAGCTTTGTAGGGGGCGCTCTAGAGCCACCTTTAAACTTCAGGAACACGTGTCCATGTAATCTGTATCATATTCTACCAGTGTGCTGAATTTCATGGCATTTTGTTGATCTGGTAGCCCAAAATGATCATTTAAAGGTTTGTAGGGGGCGCTGTAGAGCCACCTTTAAACTTCAGGAACATGTGTCAATGTATATGAGATCAGGTTATGAACATCATCATCTGTGCCAAGTTTGGTAGAGATCTGGCCATCCATGTCTTATTTACAGGCACTTCCTGTCCCGAGGGGGCGGGGCCAAGGTGAAAACCGGAAATGGTCATGTAGGTGTGTTCAGCATCTGACCGGCATCATACGTACCAAGTTTGGTGCAGATATCTGGTTTTATGCCCGAGTTATATGAGTTTCGTGTTTCATGGCGAGAAGGTCACCTTTTAGGCTCCGCCCCCTCCACACGCTTACAGGTTTCTTAATGCAGAGCACAACTAGAAATCCCACATGTCTTGTGGACACAAAGAGACCATCGTGATGGCTGTACCATTAGCGGTCTCTGAGGAGTTAACGCAAATATGTCATCAAGAAATCGTCAGAAAAATGGCACTTTTTTCAAAATGGCCGACTTCCTGTCGTATTAATCCAAATGGTCCAAGAGGGTTTTTTGTAGGTCCTGATATGTTCTACCACTGTGCCAAATTTCATGCTTGTGGGTCATTGTGGTGGGCGGGGCTGATCATTTTAAGATTTGTAGGGGGCGCTATTGAGCCGTTTTTAAGATTTCCGAAATATCTCCGCGTGAATGAGTTCAGGGGATGACCATCATCATCTGTAGCAATTTTGGTGAAGATCGGACCTTTCTTTGTGTCATTTCCATGTACTTCCTGTTTCCATGGCGTTGGGTTGATATTCGCCATGGTTGCGTTTGGCGTATCAACTTGAATTTTTTATTGTGGCATCATGGAAGGGTTTGACACGTTTGGAAGCACTTTCAAATCCATCGGCTTCATCAATGAAATTCTGGACCCCAAGCACTGGAAAGTGACACTTCCTGTCCCCAGGGGGCGGGGCTAAGGCGAAAACCGGAAATGGTCATATAGGTGTGTTCAGCATCCGGCCGGCATCCTACGTAGCAATTTTGGTGCAGATATCTGGTTTTATGCCCAAGTTATATCAGTTTCGTGTTTCATGGCGAGAAGGTCAACTTGAAGGCTCCGCCCCCTCCACACGCTTACAGATTTCTGAATGCAGAGCACAACTAGAAATCTCACGTGCCTTCTGAACAGAAAGAGACCATCTGGGTGACCGTAGCATATGCGGTTTCGGAGGAGTTAACGCAAATGCGACATGAGTGAAACGGCAAAATGGCGACTTTGACCCAAAATGGCCGACTTCCTGTAGACCTGGCACCACGACGTTTTGAGGCTTTTTTGTCCGCCCCGACATGTAGAACAAGTGTACCGAATTTCGTAAAGATCGGTGACATGCAGTTCTGGGGACTTTACAAAAGGTGGCGCTCTCGCGCATTTTTGCCCGAGCGGTCACGAAAACGCAAAAATACGAAATTTTTCAGATTCGTCTGGGGGGGTAGCCAAAATTTGGTGACTTTTCAAGCATGTTCAGGCCCCCAAAAATGCAATTCATTTGAGAGAAGAATAATAATAATAATTAAAGCCGCAAGCGGCGATGAAGGCCCTCGCACCTCTGGCGCCGCTCAGGCCTATGCACCGCGTAGTCCGTGTCATGTTCTACCAGTGTGCCGAATTTCATGGCGTTTGGTTGATGTGTTAGCTCAGAATGATCATTTAAAGGTTTGTAGGGGGCGCTGTAGAGCCACATTTAAACTTCAGGAACACGAATCCATGTAATCCTTGTCATGTTCTACCAGTGTGCTGAATTTCATGGCCTTTGGTTGATCGGGTCGGCCAAAATGATCATTAGAAGGTTTGTAGGGGGCGCTGTAGAGCCACATTAAAAATTCTGGAACATGTGTCCATGTAAATGAGATCAGGTTATGAACATCATCATCTGTGCCAAGTTTGATCGAGATCTGGCCATCCGTGTGTTATTTACAGGCACTTCCTGTCCGGAGGGGGCGGGGCTAAGGTGAAAACCGGAAATGGTCATATAGGTGTGTTCAGCATCTGACCAGCATCACACGTACCAAGTTTGGTGCAGATATCTGGTTTTATGCCAGAGTTATATGAGTGTCGTGTTTCATGGCGAGAAGGTCACCTTTTAGGCTCCGCCCCCTCCACACGCTTACAGATTTCTTAATGCAGAGCACAACTAGAAATCTCACATGCCTTGTGAACACAAAGAGACCATCGTGATGGCTGTACCATTAGCGGTCTCTGAGGAGTTAACGCAAATATGTCATCAAGAAATCGTCAGAAAAATGGCACTTTTTTCAAAATGGCCGACTTCCTGTCGTATTAATCCAAATGGTCCAAGAGGGTTTTTTGTAGGTCCTGATATGTTCTACCACTGTGCCAAATTTCATGCTTGTGGGTCATTGTGGTGGGCGGGGCTGATCATTTGAAGATTTGTAGGGGGCGCTATTGAGCCATTTTTAAAGATTTCCAAAATATCTCCACGTGAATGAGTTCAGGGGATGACCATCATCATCTGTAGCAAGTTTGGTGGAGATCGGACCTTTCTTTGTGTCATTTCCATGTACTTCCTGTTTCCATGGCGTTGGGCTGATATTCGCCATGGTTGCGTTTGGCGTATCGACTTGAGTTTTTTATTGTGGCATCATGGAAGGGTTTGACACGTTTGGAAGGACTTTCAAATCCATCGGCATCATCATTGAAGTTCTGGACCCCAAGCACTGAAAAGTGACACTTCCTGGCGCCAGGGGGCGGGGCTAAGGTGAAAACCGGAAATGGTCATATAGGTGTGTTCAGCATCTGACCAGCATCACACGTAGCAATTTTGGTGCAGATATCTGGTTTTATGCCAGAGTTATATCAGTTTCGTGTTTCATGGCGAGAAGGTCAACTTTCAGGCTCCGCCCCCTCCACACGCTTGCAGATTTCTGAATGCAGAGCACAACTAGAAATCTCACATGCCTTCTGAACACAAAAAGACCATCGGGGTGACCGTACCATTTGCGGTTTCTGAGGAGTTAACGCAAATGCGACGTGAGTGAAACGCCAAAATGGCGACTTTGACCCAAAATGGCCGACTTCCTGTAGACCTGGCACCACGACGTTAAGAGGCTTTTTTGTCCGCCCCGACATGTAGAACAAGTGTACCGAGTTTCGTGAAAATCGGTGACATGCAGTTCTGGGGACTTTACAAAAGGTGGCGCTCGAGCTCAGTTTTGCCCGAGCGGTCACGAAAATGCCAAAATATGAAATTTTTCAGATTTTAAATGGGGGGGTAGCCAAAATTTGGTGACTTTTTGAGCATGTTCAGGCCCCCAAAAATGCACTTCTTTGTGTGAGAAGAAGAAGAAGAAGAAGAATAAACATTTGCATTACAATAGGCCTTCGCACCGCCTTCGGTGCTCGGGCCTAATTAAAGCCGCAAGCGGCGATGAAGGCCCTCGCACCTCTGGCGCCGCTCAGGCCTATGCACCGCGTAGTCCGTGTCATGTTCTACCAGTGTGCCGAATTTCATGGCGTTTGGTTGATGTGTTAGCTCAGAATGATCATTTAAAGGTTTGTAGGGGGCGCTGTAGAGCCACATTTAAACTTCAGGAACACGTATCCATGGAATCCGTGTCATGTTCTACGAGTGTGCTGAATTTCATGGCCTTTGATTGATCGGGTTGGCCAACATGATCATTTGAATGTTTGCAGGGGGCGCTGTCGAGCCACATATAAATTTCTGAAAGATCTGTCCATGTTCTACCAGTGTGTTGAATTTCATGGCCTTCGGTTGTTCTGGTAGCCCAAAATGATCATTTGAAGGTTTGTAGGGGGCGCTGTAGAGCCATATTTAAACTTGTAGAACACGTGTCCATGTAATCCGTGCAATGTTCTACCAGTGTGCTGAATTTCATGGCCTTCGGTTGATCTGGTAGGCCTAAATGATCATTACAAGGTTTGTAGGGGGCGCTGTCGAGCCACATATAAATTTCTGAAAGATCTGTCCATGTTCTACCAGTGTGTTGAATTTCATGGCCTTTGGTTGTTCTGGTAGTCCAAAATGATCATTAGAAGCTTTGTAGGGGGCGCTGTGGAGCCACATTTTAACTTCAGGAACAAGTGTCCATGTAAACTGTTTCATGTTCTACCAGTGTGCTGAATTTCATGGTCTTCGGTTGATCTGGTAGCCCAAAATGATCATTAGAAGGTTTGTAGGGGGCGCTGTAGAGCCACATTAAAAATTCTGGAACATGTGTCCATGTAAATGAGATCAGGTTATGAACATCATCATCTGTGCCAAGTTTGATCAAGAGCTGGCCATCCGTGTCTCATTTACAGGCACTTCCTGTCCGCAGGGGGCGGGGCTAAGGTGAAAACCGGAAATGGTCATATAGGTGTGTTCAGCATCTGACCAGCATCACACGTACCAAGTTTGGTGCAGGTATCTGGTTTTATGCCAGAGTTATATGAGTTTCGTGTTTCATGGCGAGAAGGTCACCTTTTAGGCTCCGCCCCCTCCGCACGCTTACAGATTTCTTAATGCAGAGCACAACTAGAAATCTCACATGCCTTGTGAACACAAAGAGACCATCGTGATGGCTGTACCATTAGCGGTCTCTGAGGAGTTAACGCAAATATGTCATCAAGAAATCGTCAGAAAAATGGCACTTTTTTCAAAATGGCCGACTTCCTGTCGTATTAATCCAAATGGTCCAAGAGAATTTTTTGTAGGTCCTGACATGTTCTACCACTGTGCCAAATTTCATGCTTGTGGGTCATTGTGGTGGGCGGGGCTGATCATTTGAAGATTTGTAGGGGGCGCTATTGAGCCATTTTTAAAGATATCCGAAATATCTCCACGTGAATGAGTTCAGGGGATGACCATCATCATCTGTAGCAAGTTTGGTGGAGATCGGACCTTTCTTTGTGTCATTTCCATGTACTTCCTGTTTCCATGGCGTTGGGTTGATATTCGCCATGGTTGCGTTTGGCGTATCGACTTGAGTTTTTTATTGTGGCATCGTGGAAGGGTTTGACACGTTTGGAAGCACTTTCAAATCCATCGGCTTCATCATTGAAGTTCTGGACCCCAAACTCTGAAAAGTGACACTTCCTTTCCCCAGGGGGCGGGGCTAAAGTAAAAACCGGAAATGGTCATATAGGTGTGTTCAGCATCTGACCAGCATCATACGTAGCAATTTTGGTGCAGATATCTGTTTTTATGCCAGAGTTATATCAGTTTCGTGTTTCATGGCGAGAAGGTCAACTTTGAGGCTGCGCCCCCTCCACACGCTTGCAGATTTCTGAATGCAGAGCACAACTAGAAATCGCACATGCCTTCTGAACACAAAAAGACCATCGGGGTGACCGTACCATTTGCCGTTTATGAGGAGTTAACGCAAATGCGACGTGAGTGAAACGCCAAAATGGCGACTTTGACCCAAAATGGCCGACTTCCTGTAGACCTGGCACCACGACGTTAAGAGGCTTTTTTGTCCGCCCCGACATGTAGAACAAGTGTACCGAATTTCATAAAAATCGGTGACATGCAGTTCTGGGGACTTAACAAAAGGTGGCGCTCTCGCGCAGTTTTGCCCGAGCGGTCACGAAAACGCCAAAATACGAAATTTTTCAGATTCGTCTGGGGGGGTAGCCAAAATTTGGGGAGTTTTCGAGCATGTTCAGGCCCCCAAAAATGCAATTCATTTAGGAGAAGAAAAAGAATAATAAGAAAAAGAATAATAAACATTTGCAGAACAATAGGCCTTCGCACCGCCTTCGGTGCTCGGGCCTAATTAAAGCCGCAAGCGGCGATGAAGGCCCTCGCACCTCTGGCGCCGCTCAGGCCTATGCACCGCGTAGTCTGTGTCATGTTGTACCAGTGTGCCGAATTTCATGGCGTTTGGTTGATGTGGGAGCTCAAAATGATCATTTGAAGCTTTGTAGGGGGCGCTCTAGAGCCACCTTTAAACTTCAGGAACACGTGTCCATGTAATCTGTATCATATTCTACCAGTGTGCTTAATTTCACTGCGTTTGGTTGATGTGTTAGCTCAGAATGATCATTTGAAGGTTTGTAGGGGGCGCTATAGAGCCACATTTACAGTTGTGGAACATATGTCCATGTAATCCGTGTCATGTTCTACCAGTGTGCTGAATTTCATGGCCTTCGGTTGATCGGGTCAGCCAAAATGATCATTTGAAGGTTTGTAGGGGGCGCTATAGAGCTACTTTGAAAATTCTGGAACATGTGTCCATGTAAATGAGATCAGGTTATGAACATCATCATCTGTGCCAAGTTTGGTAGAGATCTGGCCATCCGTGTCTTATTTACAGGCACTTCCTGTTTTCAGGGGGCGTGGCCATGACGTCATCACATCATGCGAAACAGTTCACGGTATGCCTGTCATCATCTGTGCCAAGTTTGGTAGAGATCTGGCCATCCGTGTCTTATTTACAGGCACTTCCTGTCCCCAGGGGGCGGGGCTAAGGTGAAAACCAGAAATGGTCATATAGGTGTGTTCAACATCAGATCAGCATCATATGTAGCAATTTTGGTGCAGATATCTGTTTTTATGCCAGAGTTATATCAGTTTCGTGTTTCATGGCGAGAAGGTCACCTTTTAGGCTCCGCCCCCTCCACACGCTTACAGATTTCTTAATGCAGAGCACAACTAGAAATCTCACATGCCTTGTGAACACAAAGAGACCATCGTGATGGCCGTACCATTTGCGGTCTCTGAGGAGTTAACGCAAATATGTCATCAAGAAATCATCAGAAAAATGGCACTTTTTTCAAAATGGCCGACTTCCTGTCGGATTAATCCAAATGGTCCAAGAGGGTTTTTTGTAGGTCCTGATATGTTCTACCACTCTGCCAAATTTCATGCTTGTGGGTCATTGTGGTGGGCGGGGCTGATCATTTGAAGATTTGTAGGGGGCGCTATAGAGCCATTTTTAAAGATATCCGAAATATGTCCATGTGAATGAGTTCAGGGGTTGACCAGCATCATCTGTAGCAAGTTTGGTGGAGATCGGACCTTTCTTTGTGTCATTTCCATGTACTTCCTGTTTCCATGGCGTTGGGGTCATATTCGCCATGGTTACGTTTGGCGTATCAACTTGAGTTTTTTATCGTGGCATCGTGGAAGGGTTTGACAGGTTTGGAAGCACTTTCAAATCCATCAGTTTCATCATTGAAGTTCTGGACCCCAAGCACTGAAAAGTGACACTTCCTGTCCCCAGGGGGCGGGGCTAAGGTGAAAACCGGAAATGGTCACATAGATGTGTTCAGCATCCGGCAGGCATCATACGTAGCAATTTTGGTGAAGATATCTTGTTTTATGCCAGAGTTATATCAGTTTCGTGTTTCATGGCGAGAAGGTCAACTTTCAGGCTCCGCCCCCTCCACACGCTTCCAGATTTCTGAATGCAGAGCACAACTAGAAATGTCACATGCCTTGTGAACACAAAGAGACCACCCTGGTGTCTCTGCTATTTGCCGTTTCTGAGGAGTTAACGCAAATGCGACAGCAAAAAACGCCAAAATGGCGACTTTGACCCAAAATGGCCGACTTCCTGTAGACTTGGCACCACGACGTTAAGAGGCTTTTTTGTCCGCCCCGACATGTAGAACAAGTGTACCGAATTTCGTGCAGATCGGTGACATGCAGTTCTGGGGCTCTTGCAAAAGGTGGCGCTAGAGCGCACTTTCGCCCGAGCGATCACGAAAACGGCAAATTCTGAAATTTTTCGATTTTAAATGGGGGGGTAGCCAAAATTTGGTGAGTTTTTGAGCATGTTCAGACCCCCAAAACTGGCATTTATTTGGCAGAGGAAAAAGAAGAAGCGGAAGAATAATAAACATTTGCAGAACAATAGGCCTTCGCACCGCCTTCGGTGCTCGGGCCTAATTAAAGCCGCAAGCGGCGATGAAGGCCCTCGCACCTCTGGCGCCGCTCAGGCCTATGCACCGCGTAGTCCGTGTCATGTTCTACCAGTGTGCCGAATTTCATGGCGTTTGGTTGATGTGTTAGCTCAGAATGTTCATTTAAAGGTTTGTAGGGGGCGCTGTAGAGCCACATTTAAACTTCAGAAACACGTGTCCATGTAAACTGTTTCATGTTCTACCAGTGTGCTGAATTTCATGGTAGTCGGTCGATCTGGTAGCCCAAAATGATCATTAGAAGGTTTGTAGGGGGCGCTGTAGAGACACATTAAAAATTCTGGAACATGTGTCCATGTAAATGAGATCAGGTTATGAACATCATCATCTGTGCCAAGTTTGATCGAGATCTGGCCATCCGTGTGTTATTTACAGGCACTTCCTGTCCGGAGGGGGCGGGGCCAAGGTGAAAACCGGAAATGGTCATAAAGGTGTGTTCAGCATCTGACCAGCATCACACGTACCAAGTTTGGTGCAGATATCTGGTTTTATGCCAGAGTTATATGAGTGTCGTGTTTCATGGCGAGAAGGTCACCTTTTAGGCTCCGCCCCCTCCACACGCTTACAGATTTCTTAATGCAGAGCACAACTAGAAATCTCACATGCCTTCTGAACACAAAGAGACCATCGTGATGGCTGTACCATTAACGGTCTCTGAGGAGTTAACGCAAATATGTCATCAAGAAATCGTCAGAAAAATGGCACTTTTTTCAAAATGGCCGACTTCCTGTCGTATTAATCCAAATGGTCCAAGAGGGTTTTTTGTAGGTCCTGATATGTTCTACCACTGTGCCAAATTTCATGCTTGTGGGTCATTGTGGTGGGCGGGGCTGATCATTTGAAGATTTCTAGGGGGCGCTATTGAGCCATTTTTAAAGATATCCGAAATATCTCCACGTGAATGAGTTCAGGGCATGACCGTCATCATCTGTAGCAAGTTTGGTGGAGATCGGACCTTTCTTTGTGTCATTTCCATGTACTTCCTGTTTCCATGGCGTTGGGCTGATATTCGCCATGGTTGCGTTTGGCGTATCGACTTGAGTTTTTTATTGTGCCATCGTGGAAGGGTTTGACACGTTTGGAAGCACTTTCAAATCCATCGGCTTCATCATTGAAGTTCTGGACCCCAAACACTGAAAAGTGACACTTCCTGTCGCCAGGGGGCGGGGCTAAGGCGAAAACCGGAAATGGTCATATAGGTGTGTTCAGCATCTGACCAGCATCACACGTAGCAATTTTGGTGCAGATATCTGGTTTTATGCCCGAGTTATATCCGTTTCGTTTTTCATGGCGAGAAGGTCAACTTTCAGGCTCCACCCCCTCCACACGCTTGCAGATTTCTGAATGCAGAGCACAACTAGAAATCTCACGTGCCTTCTGAACACAAAGAGACCATCTGGGTGACCGTAGCATATGCGGTTTCGGAGGAGTTAACGCAAATGCGACATGAGTGAAACGGCAAAATGGCGACTTTGACCCAAAATGGCCGACTTCCTGTAGACCTGGCACCACGACGTTTTGAGGCTTTTTTGTCCGCCCCGACATGTAGAACAAGTGTACCGAATTTCGTAAAGATCGGTGACATGCAGTTCTGGGGACTTTACAAAAGGTGGCGCTAGAGCGCAGTTTTGCCCGAGCGGTCACGAAAACGCAAAAATACGAAATTTTTCAGATTCGTCTGGGGGGGTAGCCAAAATTTGGTGACTTTTCGAGCATGTTCAGGCCCCCAAAAATGCACTTCTTTTGTGAGAAGAAAAAGAAGAAGAATAATAAACATTTGCAAAACAATAGGCCTTCGCACCGCCTTCGGTGCTCGGGCCTAATAATAATAAGAAAAAACATTCCAGTTCCAATAGGCCTTCGCACCGCCTTCGGTGCTCGGGCCTAGGAAAGACAAAGTTGTGAGGTGAAAATGACCTGAAGCTGCTGCAGCATTATGAGAGAGCGGCAAAGAAAAAGCTTTTAATCCTAGGTGATCAATAAGTGCAAATTTTAGTAGTTTGATCAGCCCAGTTTAGATAAGCAGGTCCCTCTGAGGAGGAATCCCTCATTTAGATGCACGTCAGGAAAAGTCTGGGAGGATTTGGATGAGGGTGAGGAAGACGCCCCCACATCTACACCAGGTTTGATCTCTGTTCATAAACAGAAAACGCTAATAGGTCCAGAATGTGACCCCCAGTTAGTGGCACTGGGAACTTGAAGACCTCCAGTTATCACAGTACACTTAAAACCATTTCTTTTTTCTGAGGTTCGACTAATACAGATTTTTTTAGAGCCAATACTGATATTTTGACCCGATACAACCTGCCAATATTTGTGGCCGATACTGCATTTGATCTCATTTTAATATAATGAAGGATACAAAATGAAAAGTAATTTTCATAACTCTTTTAAGATTAAAAGTACAAAGTAATTTCCAAAATATTGATAAACAAAAAATATGTACTTGTAAATAAATATTAGATAGAAACATTCATTTTAAAGCACTTTATAATACTTGTAAAATTGAAAAAGTCTGTAAATGAGTGGGGGTATAAAATAACACACTAATGGGCTGATACTGATGTTTTCTCATCAATATATATATATATATATATATATATATATATATATATATATATTAGGGCTGGACAATTAATCGTAATCTTAATCGTGATTTCAATTTTGCCGTTTCACAATCATAAAAACACTGTAATCGATTAATCAGTTAATCTTGAAGTGAAGTAGACTAGGTGGAGTTATAGGAAGCAAACTGCAGGGGAGGTATGACAGGGGAATGCATGTAGACTGAGTATTCATTTTTATCGCCATTATTATCTTAAATAATATTCTTATTTTACTCCTTTACTTGTTTCTAATTTATTTCCGTTTTATTTTATTTTTCAGTTATATTTGAAGTTGAATTTTGGTAGTTCAATTAACACTTTATATAAAACGAATGAATAATCGTGTAAATTAATCGTGATTTCAATATCAGTCAAAATAATCGTGATCATAATTTTTTCCATAATCGTCCAGCCCTAATATATATATATATATATATATATATATATATGTACACACACACACACACACACA
>JALJCO010009626.1:0-20554 GCA_023101725.1 Atherinomorus stipes
GACATCATCCAGCCCCCTACTTTCACCAAAAAAACTCACCAAAATGGTCTCAAATGTTTGTGCTACGTTTGTGCTGGTTTGTGCTGCTAAAAGAAACATTCGTGCTGCCACGGTTTTTGAGATATATGGCTTCATTTCTTATGACCGTGACATCATCCAGCCCCCCTACTTTCACCAAAACTCACCAAAATGGTCTCAAATGTTTGTGCTACGTTTGTGCTGGTTTGTGCTGCTAAAAGAAACATTCGTGCTGCCACGGTTTTTGAGATATATCATTTTAGAATTTCGGACACTCGCTCAAGCTCAAGTTGGCACTATGTGTGACTATGTACGATAGGTACTCTGTAGTATTCGGCAGGTGACGGAAAGGTTTCTATATGTTTGACGGAGAAAATCTTTACTCAGATCCAAGGATGGTAAGTTCCTCAACCACAGTAGCTACATTGTAATCCTGTGATAATTAAAGATATTCTGTAACAAAAATTATTCATTTCAAAATGAATTTCATAATTGCCGTTTGTGATTGGAAAGAGCGTTTGGCTATCAAGCCCCCTATTGTGGAATCAGTTACCAATTCAGGTTCGGGAGGCAGACACCCCTCTACCTTTAAGGTTAAGCTTAAAACCTTCCTTTTTGATAAGTCTTACAGTTAGGGATGGTTAGCCTTCCCTTAGTTAAGCTGCTATAGGTTTAGACTGCTGCAGGACGTTCATGATGCACTGGGCTCTTTCCTCTCCCACCATCTCTGTGTCTCCATGTAGAAACCTGTGACAGTATTGCATCATTAACTGTGTTCTCCTCTCTCAGCAAATCTGGCTGGATAACGTTGCAGTGTTTGTTGGTCTCCCTTTCTGTCTTCTCCCCCCCAGCCGGTCGAGGTAGATGGCCGCCCTACCTGAGCCGGGTTCTGCCGGAGGTTTTTCCTCCCTGTTAAAAGGGTGTTTTCCTTCCCACTGTTGCCCCCCCCCCTCCGTGCTTGCTCAGGATGGGGGACTGGACCGGGTCAAGTCAAGATTCGATCCAATCTGTTGGTTTCCTTAACTAAGCTATTATGAACTGAACTTCTCTGCTTAAGCGCCCTGAGGTGACTTTGTTATGAATGGACGCCATACAAATAAAGTTGAATTGAATTGAAACATCATGAAAGGGAAAAATCTAATTTACAGTTTTACATAGGCCCATATAGGATTAACAAGATGCATGCCACTTATTTCAGTGATTACCTTCAGAGCTGGAGACAAATAAAGTGCAATGATACAATACTGCAACAGCAAATTTACTTATAACGCATTTTAAAACAACATTAACCAAAGTGCTACATATTGTACCAAAACCTTGAAAAGAAAATGAAAATTCAAATGATAAAAATAAATAACACATGAAACACATTTAGAATACTCAAATAGAGAAACAAACAAAGCAAGAAACAACAAAATAATTAAGATCAGATATTTAAATTCAAATAAAATAAAATTAATAACCATTAATTACCATTAATTGAGTAGTAAGTGTGCATGACTCTCACCCAGGACTCTGTGGGTTCGAATGCCGTCTAAGCCCTAATTGTGTAACTTGTTACATGTATATCTGAAGAATCTGTGGCAGCAAAATGTTTCTTTTAACAGCACAAACATTTATGTGTATTTTCGTGAGATTTCGTGACATTACGTGACATTACGTGACATTACGTGAGATTCCTGGCAAAAGTTTTGCCAGGATAATGTCACATCATTAGAAATAAAGCCATATACTCAAAAACTGTGGCAGTATAAATGTTTTTCAACAGCACAAACGTAGTACAAACATTTGAGTGTATTTTCGTGAGACATTTTGTGAGACAAAGTTTTGCCTGGATGATGTCACGGTCATAAGAAATGAAGCCATATATCTCAAAAACCGTGGCAGCACGAAAGTTTCTATTAGCAGCACAAACGTTGCACAAACATTTGAGACCATTTTGGTGACTTTTGGACAAAGTAGGGGCTGGATGATGTCACGGTCATAAGAAATGAAGCCATATATCTCAAAAACCGTGGCAGCACGAATGTTTCTTTTAGCAGCACAAACCAGCACAAACATTTGAGACCATTTTGGTGAGTTTTGGACAAAGTAGGGGGGCTGGATGATGTCACATCATTAGAAATAAAGCCATATACTCAAAAACTGTGGCAGTATAAATGTTTTTCAACAGCACAAAACGTAGTACAAACATTTGAGTGTATTTTCGTGAGACATTTTGTGAGACAAAGTTTTGCCTGGATGATGTCACGGTCATAAGAAATGAAGCCATATATCTCAAAAACCGTGGCAGCACGAAAGTTTCTATTAGCAGCACAAACGTTGCACAAACATTTGAGACCATTTTGGTGACTTTTGGACAAAGTAGGGGGGCTGGATGATGTCACGGTCATAAGAAATGAAGCCATATATCTCAAAAACCGTGGCAGCACGAATGTTTCTTTTAGCAGCACAAACCAGCACAAACATTTGAGACCATTTTGGTGAGTTTTGGACAAAGTAGGGGGCTGGATGATGTCACGGTCATAAGAAATTAAGCAATATATCTCAAAAACCGTGGCAGCACAAATGTTTCTTTTAGCAGCACAAACCAGCACAAACGTAGCACAAACATTTGAGACCATTTTGGTGAGTTTTGGACAAAGTAGGGGGGCTGGATGATGTCACAGTCATAAGAAATGAAGCCATATATCTCAAAAACCGTGGCAGCACGAATGTTTCTATTAGCAGCACAAACCAGCACAAATGCAGCACAAACATTTGAGACCATTTTGGTGAGTTTTGGTGAAAGTAGGGGGCTGGATGATGTCACGGTCATAAGAAATGAAGCCATATATCTCAAAAACCGTGGCAGCACGAAAGTTTCTATTAGCAGCACAAACGTTGCACAAACATTTGAGACCATTTTGGTGATTTTTGGACAAAGTAGGGGGCTGGATGATGTCACGGTCATAAGAAATTAAGCAATATATCTCAAAAACCGTGGCAGCACAAATGTTTCTTTTAGCAGCACAAACCAGCACAAACGTAGCACAAACATTTGAGACCATTTTGGTGAGTTTTGGACAAAGTAGGGGCTGGATGATGTCACAGTCATAAGAAATGAAGCCATATATCTCAAAAACCGTGGCAGCACGAATGTTTCTATTAGCAGCACAAACCAGCACAAACGTAGCACAAACATTTGAGACCATTTTGGTGAGTTTTGGTGAAAGTAGGGGGCTGGATGATGTCACGGTCATAAGAAATGAAGCCAATATCTCAAAAACCGTGGCAGCACGAATGTTTCTTTTAGCAGCACAAACCAGCACAAACGTAGCACAAACATTTGAGACCATTTTGGTGAGTTTTGGTGAAAGTAGGGGGTTGGATGATGTCACGGTCATAAGAAATGAAGCCATATATCTCAAAAACCGTGGCAGCACGAATGTTTCTTTTAGCAGCACAAACCAGCACAAACGTAGCACAAACATTTGAGACCATTTTGGTGAGTTTTGGACAAAGTAGGGGGGCTGGATGATGTCACAGGCTAAAATATAAGATGATTAATTAAAAAAAAACCTTAACAGCACAAACGATGATTTTTGCAGCACAAACCAGCACAAACGTAGCACAAACGAATGGCAATGTTTATTTTAGTTTTGGAAAAACTGGGGGGCCAGCTTCACACAGGTCACTAAATTTGGTGTTTATTCAGAGACTTTATCTGGTAAATCCACAATGACCCATGATAACACCGTTATTTATCCCATCTTCATCATAAAAACATCACCACCACTACTATGTTGCTAAGAGACCCATATTTAGACCTGGAGATGGTGATGAAGACGCTTCTGTCCAACTTTCCACCAATCAGAGATCTTAAATTTGGGTAACGTCCAATCAGGAGCATCCAAAGATCAACAAGTGAGCAGAAAGTTCTGAGTGTGTCTGAAAAGAAGAAGAATAATGATCCTCTATGTCTGGAATAAAGAAAGAAGAGCTTTCTGATCCAGCTGAGGTGGAGTTGGTTTGTGAGGATAGAAGGTAAACAGAAGCAGAAATAACTTAAAAAGGTTTAAAGCTTCTGATTCTGACTGGGATTAAAGGTTCTGGATGCTGACTGGGATTAAAGGTTCTGGATGCTGACTGGGATTATAGGTTCTGGATGCTGACTGGGATTATAGGTTCTGGATGCTGACTAGGGATGTGTACCGAGTACCGGTATAGTTTGGTACCGGTATAGTTTGGTACGTTCCTAATCTTAACGATACCAGGGTACCGTTAAGATTCTGGACTAACGATACTCTTATTGATACTTTTTGTACATCTACCTAACCATCGAGTTATCATTACGCAGTCAAATAATCACAATGATGGACTAAGACAGACACAATTCCCTTATTCTCCCAGCTGTCTTCACCCACTTTTATGTACAGGCTTCTTCAACATCATCTGAACAAATATTCTCCACCACTGGATCTTGTAACATCTTGTAATGTCTTTATTATTTACTCTAAATGATGTTATAGTATCAATAAGAGAATCGATAAATACCAGTATCGATAAGGAGTATCGATATTGGTATCGGTATCGATAAAATCATAACGATATACATCCCTAATGCTGACTGGGATTATAGTTTCTGGATGCTGACGGGATTAACATCTGAAATACTCAAAATGATTTTTGAGCTTAATGAGCAAAACTTAACATTTCTCTTTTTTATTGTTTTTTAACATTTTTAAGTTTGACCTGTTTATCAGTTAAATGTCTTTTTTGTTGCAGCTTACGAGTTTTATGAGTAATGAAGTGTCACAGCTGATTGGACGAGCCTGTACCAGTAAAAGACTAAATCATGATGCAGTTCTGTCTTTTCCAGAGCAGAATAACTACACCTATTCAGCGTTTTTTCCTCTGTGAGCCATTTTTCCAGACTGAACCCAGAGCTGAGAGAACAGGTCAAAAGCCTCATTGATCTCAGTCTCATAGGTGGCTGTATTTTGTGCTCAGAGCCTTTCGGCACTGAGTATCCTTCGATCTCTGGGTGATTCATCAAGACTGCAATACTGGTGCCTCGCTGCAAGTCACAACAAGATGCCACAGTGATTAATTATGTGCTTGAATGGCAAACACAGCGCGTTAGCCGCTACATGATATGACAACAAGGGTCAATAACTGGCAGTGGTAATGGGCATGTGGAGAGGACGGACCTCCTGGCACAATTATACTTTTACAGCTTGATGGCTGGAGATGCATGGAAACATGGCATGACCTGTACATAATTAAGCACAACAACAAGCTGATTGCATTATACTGAACAAAACAACAGCAGGAGAAACGAGCTCTGAAGACGCTGCTGCTGGAAGTCATTTTATCTGCCAAACTAGGGTGAACATATCTTTATTAACTTTCTGAGGCAAACAGTGGCTAGAAAATCACAACATGCACATTTTCAGTTATTAAAACTTGATGAAAACTTCTTTATCTAATGATAGATGGAGTTTCTTTAGTGACATTGAATTGTTGTAGATCTGTTGAAGTATTAATGTGGTACAAACTACTATAAAATATTTTAAAGCATTTAATTTGTATTGTCTGTTTAAGTAATAATATGAATTTATAGACCCATTACTTGTTGGTCCTGATGGGGTTGATGGATCCATCCAAGTAAGCAAAATCGACATCATCTTCGGCTGTGAGAAATATGGGTTTTAGTTTTTAAAATCAAGACTGTTTGAGTTACTAGTAGTTTGCTTCCAAGCCCCTCTCTGAGTATTTTATTGATCAGGTGTCATTAATGTACAGTGACCTCGTGGGAACGTGGGAAGAATATTTCGTTATTTTGCGTTATCTTGCAACAAATCTTGCGTTTTCTCAAGTTCAAGTTCAATTTATTCATAGAGCACACTAACAACATCCTTTTGGAGCCCGAGGTGCTGTACAACCCAACTAAACGATTGGATACTTAAAACAAATCACAATAAAAGATCAAATAAAAAAACTAGCAAAAAGTAGAAAATATTTATACAGTATATAACATAAAATAAAATACATATGACACCAGTCATGTTAAAAAGGTCGTAATGACTCAAAGCTAGAAACACAATAGGTGGAATGATAAAATGGGGACGGAAGATGGGACAGGAGAGAGTAGGGAGGGGGTTATTCTGATGGAAAGGCCTGGGTAAAGAGGAAGGTTTGGAACAGGTTTTTGAAAGCAGAGTGACTGAGCGGCTCTGATACTCAGAGGCAGGACGTTCCACAGTCGTCGCCACAGAAAAGGCTCTGCCACCCTTAGAGTCGCATCTAGATCTGGGGACATCCAGGAGAAGCCAGGAGGAAAATGTCAGTGATCCGGGGGAGTGTAACTGGTGGAGGAGCTCAGCTAGGATGCCAGGTGTGAGGCCATGAGGGCTTTAAAGACCAGGAGCAGGATTTTGAATTGAATTCTAAAAGCAACAGAGAGCCAGATGATCTGAGCCAGAATAGGAGAGATGTGATAATGCCTGTATGCACCAGTAAGCATGCGACCCGCGGCATTTTGAGCTACCTGGAGACGGTGGAGGGAGTGCTGATTTAAGCCCTGGTAGAGTGAGTTGCAGTAGTCCAGGCGAGGCATGATCAGCAGGTGGACTACCTTCTCAAGGTGTTGTTTGGGCAGATAAGGCTTCAGTTTATGGAGGTTCTTAACTGACAGAAAACACTCTTCACCACAGAGCTCACTTGAGCGTCAAGCTTTAAAGCACCGTCACTGGTGAATCCTAGGGTTTTGGCATGAGGGCGATATGACAAGACAGAGGGCCGAGGTCAGGGCTTAGAGTATTTTTAGATGGGGAGTGGTTGAAGACAACAATCTCAGTTTTGTCATCATTGAGGCGAAGGAAGTTCAGAGCCATCCACGCCCTCAGGTTGTTGAGGCAGTGAAAGAGTCGGTTTATTGGGCCATTTTGGGGGGTTTAATGAGAGGTAGATTTGAACTTCATCGGCGTAGCAGTGGTAGTGGAGGCCATGTTTCTGGAAAATCATTCCCAGTGGAAGCAGGTACAGTGAGAACAGTATGGGACCCAGAATGGAGCCTTGGGGAACACCGCAGGACAAGGAGTGGATGAGAAGATGTCGAGCTGAATGGAAAAAAAAAAAAAAGATCTACCAGACAGATACGACCGGAAACAGCTGAGAGCATGGAGACCGACACAGTGCTCAAGCCGGGAGATCAGTATCTGGTGGTCCACAGTGTCGAATGCAGCCGCTGAGGTCTAGAGGGACCAGAGCTGCAGGGTGGCTGGAGTCAACAGATAAAAACAGGTCGTTAAAAACCTTTACAAGAGCTGCCTCTGTGCTGTGGGCTGGTTTAAAACCTGACTGAAACTTATCTGAGATGTTGGTCTGGTCTAGATGAGATTGTAGTTGCTGCAGCACCAGTCGCTCTAGGATTTTTGAGAGAAGGGGAGTTTTGAGATTGGTCTGTGGTTCACCAACTCACCAGGGTCAAGGTTAGGCTTCTTTGAAAGAGGGTGGACAACTGCGTGTTTAAAAACAGAGGGGACGCAGCCTGACTCCAGGCATGTGTTGAGAAGGTGGTGAATAATCGGGCCAAAGTCGTAAAACATATCACGAATCAGCAATGGGTCGACTCTTATTTTGAAATGCATTGTAAGCAGAACCAGAAGTGATGGTAGTTTGCCAGTTGCTTGATGCGTTCTTGTTCTTTAGGGTAATGAAGTTCTCTGTGGTTCATCATTTCTCCAACACAGTTTTGGATTCCTGTTTATATTAGTGTTGTCATGATACCAGAAATGTAGTTGTCGAAGCCATTACCAGCAGTGAATGTCTACGGTAATTAATAGCGAATTCAAGACCATGGCACAAAAAAAAGAAAAAAAAAACTCATATTTCTTCACCATAACCAGCTTCATTAAATATATTCGCCTCTTCACAACGTAGCAACCAACAGTGGCCCTAGTTTTCAACCTGAAAAGATACATGAATAAAGTCTGCCTGCAGTGGCTTTTTGCCTTCAAGTATTTAAAAAAAACATTGTTTTTTTACTATAATGAACAAAATTTCAACAAACATGAACAAATACATAGAAAACATATAAATACAAAAATAGGTCTGTAATAGCATGAAGCATTCAAGTATTTGAAAGAAACAATATTGTACCAAATGCTTTTCATCAGCATTGAAAATGCCAGCAGCCAGAGATCTGAACATTTTTACTTATACAGCCGTCCTCAGTGATTCATACCATCCAATAAAAGAAGCAGAAAAATCAGCTGTCAGTGAAATAAGTTGAAATTAATCAAAGTAATCATAAATAAAAATTCTATGAAAATCAGGACATTGATTCTGAATTGTGGTTCAAAAGAAATATTCAAAACAAACACACAAAAAATCAGAGTAAACAAGCATGATGGGGCTCCGAAGCTAAAATGTTGAGCAACACTTTGAAACAATCACTGCAAACAGGTGTTTTCTGTAACGTCCAATCAGATGTCTGCACCTGCTGACAGGTATGTTGGTCCACTGCTTTTTTAAAATTATCACTTTTAAACACAATTAAAAATAAATATTTTGTTTCACTAAATTATAATTTTGTAAATATTTCTTTAGTTTCCTGTTATTTGAATTACTGTTGTCAATTTAGCCTTTTCTTTATGTGGAAGGGATGATTAATTTAGAAAATTATTCATAATTGTTTAATATATATACAGTTGTACATGTTGAACAAATGTTAGACAGATGCAACTGGAAATTGTTGGACAAAAAAATGCCAGCTCACACATGCAGCACTCTCATTTACACAAAGTAATTCATGGACATGATGGTACGTAAGAGGATTTGGGCCGCTGAAGAAATGAAAATTCAGAGAAATAAAAAAGAAATTAAAAAGAAACCCCCCCCCCCCCCACCACCACCACCACACACACACACACACACACACGTTTGTCTTTATATCCCCAAGGGGTACATCCATTAACGTAATGCATTCCCTATCCCCTTACCCTAAACCTAACGCCAGTGTTGTATGGTAACTAAGTAAAAATACTTAGTTACTTTACTTAAGTAGTATTTTTTTGTATTTGTACTTTACTTTACTACTTCTATTTTTGATGACTTTTACTTTTACTTCACTACATTTTGCGAGAAAAATCAATACTTTTACTCCATTACATTTACCTGAGCATCTTAGTTACTAGTTACAAAATACATAACATAAATAAGGAACGTAATAGTCAATGGAAAAAATCTTTGTTTTGTTGTAGTGGGACTAGTAGCTAGTAGCAGCCGTGTGCAGCCGTCTCTGAAGCTAAACACACATCGCTGGTCTGGTCTTCAGCCCAAGAAGAGTGAGACTGAGTTCTCACCATTTTGAGAAACAACTTCTTTTGAGGTTGAACAAAAAGTTTTTCAGGGTTCAGTAATGACTGGATGGACAGTTCAAGTGCTGTCGCACTGCAGTTATGTTAAAGATCAACCAGTCGAGTTTTTTGTTTGTTTGCATCACCTCCGAGAACCAAGAGTTTATTAGGAATGATTTAAAATTGAGTGCACGTGGGTATGAATGTTGGTAGGCATGCATGCAGGTCTGTAAGGATGTTTGTGTGTATAATATTTTTCTATATGGTTGGGTTTATGTAAGGACGTATTGAAACTTCTTTAAACTTCACAAATTAAAACTTAAAAACTAAATTAAACAGAAATAAAGAAAATGTTCAACTCAAATTTCTGATTGCGTTTTATTAACAGTACTTTTTACTTTTGATACTTAAGTACAGTAAGTACTAGCTACTTTTTTTACTTTCACTCAAGTAATATTCTAGCAGGCAACTTTCACTTTTACTTGAGTCATTTTCCAGTAAAGTACTTTTACTTTTACTCAAGTATGGCTTTTGGGTACTTTATACAACACTGCCTAACGCCCATAACTGATTGCATAAACCTAACCCTTGTCCTAATCCTAACCAAAACCTAAATGTAACTTAGGCCCAATTCCATTTCCTATCTTAACCCTCAATCTTAACTCTCAAGTTCAACCCTCAATATTAGCAGCCCTCAAAACCAAGTGTTAAGGGCTATTTTGTGACTTGGAAATGGGACACCCTTAAATGCAGATATGTCTTTAAACTATGGGGGGCAGTATTACGCCAAAGCAGCGTTCAGTCTGTCAATTTAGAAGAAGAAAAAGTGAAGAAGAAAAAGAAGAAGAAGAAGAAGATGAAGACGCAGAAGAAGAAGAATTTATTTACATTTATTTGCACTGTTAACCCTGCCTAACCATGGACATATTCAGCTGTCACTGCATACCACGACTTCTTTAAAGGTAAACAGCAGCTATAAGGAAAGTTACGTAGGTAACTGTGGTTCTGTTAATTCCTGGATGACTGCAGTCAGCTGGCCGACACGTCACCTGACTGACAATTGTCATTAGGACTCGACCTGCGAAGAGCGCAAGGAGCTTTGTTTACAGAAGGAATGAAACCATGGACCGCGGAACGCATCTGAACGAGGGGGGGGGGCGTTCTTCCAAGAAAAAAACAAAAACAAAAAACCTGACATTGCTTTTTAAAAAATAGCACCTTTTTTTCTCTTTCTTTCAAAAGATGATGTTTGTTGTGTCTCTGAGGAAGGAGGAGTATTTTTTTCATCCTGCTTTTGTAGTTTTGGCTTGGTTGTCAAAAAAGTTGAAATAGATGTCTGTCTCTTCATTTTCACGATGTCAACAATAGCTGGGTTTCCATTACACCTGGAATTGCACAAAACCTAAATATCGCAATTAAAAACCGCTAATGGAAACACCTACATTTCGAAAAAAAAAAAAATCTCAAATATCGTCAAAAATTTTTACGCTTTCATGAGGCGTAAATCCAGACGTTTCGATGAAGCAGTTTTGCGCATAAGTGTAATGGAAACATTTTTTTCGCAATTAGGCCCACTACGGGGGGGTAGAATCCAGTTATTCCCCCTTAATTATGATGAATATGATCATATACAAGCATTAACTGTGAAATCGGAGTGATGGGGGAAGTTTTATCAGTCACATATATGAAAAATCCCCAAATCTCTGTAACTCAGCAAGCTGAGTTCATTTTTGACATTATATAGATGGTTGAAGTTCTTCATGTATTAACGACTGGACACCAGCTGTTTATGTCCTTTCCACACATTTGTACCATCACGACTTGGTTATCTCGTTCCCACATGTCAATTATACGTCAGCAGGATTTAATAAAACATGAGCACGGATAACATCGTATGACTGCGCCTTCGTATCAGCGGCTGTTTTATCAGATCAGTCAGGAAAAGTGGAATAAAGATCCAGAAATGACATCCACACTCCAGAAGTTGATTCTGAGGGGTTTTTCATTCGTGTTACGTTTCGGGCGCTTGTCCTGGAAGTTACCACGAGTGTTTTTCCTGCTGATGTGATCAGAGGCTCCGTACATACGGACTTTACCTCTGAATCATCATCCGCTGTTTTTTTTGTTTTGTTTTGTTTTTGTTATACTTTTATGATCCCCGAGGGGAAATTAGGTTTCTGCATTTCACCATCTCTGTACTGAGTATCAGAGAGCAGTGGGCTGCTACTTAAAGCGCCCGGGGAGCGAAAATGGAGTCTCGCGGGGCTGATACGGCTCATACCATTCAATGGAAACACCTACATATAGCAATTGTACTTTTTTGAAATTTAAGAAATATCGCTTTTATTTTTCGAAAAAGTGTAATGGAAACCAGCTACTGACAAGCTAGCTTTGAAATCGACGTTTTGACGTTGGCTCGCAACGCTTGCATGATGACGTATTGATAAACAATGCACTTGATTGGCACATATTTGATATTTCTATGCAGCCTACGTAACCTATATAGCAGGCTGCAGGGAAAGTTTTCAACGGGGCGGGGGAGGGCGCATGGTGAGAGAGAGAAGGTGCGCAGTGACGGGTCATAAGGACAACAATGCAACTTGCTTTCAGTTATTTATTTAGGCTATTATTTTCTTTACCAGAGTACAAAAGTTACCAGGGCCGTGGCCCGGCTGGCCCCCCCGGTTCCGCGGTCTATGAATGAAACAGAACTATCGTTTCATAACTCTGCGACTACAGGAGATGACATCAGCCCGGTTGTCTTATACTGTTATCGGCACAAGCACGTTATAAAACAACGACATTAGCGCCGAGAAGAATGACCATTTTGTAACTTTAACTAACTTAAACCATAGCAACATGGCTTGACCGCACCGGCCGCTATTGACAAAAGATCGTCAGTCAGTCATCAGTCAGTCATTTTCTTTACTGCTTATCCAGTTCAGGGTCGCGGGGGTTGCTGGAGCCTATCCCAGCTATTATCAGGCGAGAGGCGGGGTACAAAAGATTGTAAAATAAAAATAAATATTATGCTACAATGAGGTAACTAATCCATAACATGGACCTAAACTAAGATAAAACAATGGTTTTCGTAATATTAATATCTCCATTAATAAAGAAAATACTTGAGATTTGTAGCTCGCCTTCTTTGCTGCTGCATTCTGGGTAATCCTTACTCATAAGGGTGGTGTCGGAGAATCTCAATATTGAGAGCGATTCAGCCCTCAAACTTGCCCCTTAACTTTCTGAGAATCGGGACAGCACTTGCACTTCGCAGGAGTGTGCATTTTTTAAGATTGAGGGTTAAGATTGAGGGTAAACAGGTTAACAGTTTGACAGGAATTGGAATTCACCCTTAAAATCAAATCAAATCAAATTTCACAATTTCACCCTTAATCTCTAAAACCTAATCTTGACCCTCAAAACGGGGTTCGTACCCGTGGGGACTGGGAAAATGTCCCCACAAAGGGCAAGACGTCGCCACGGTGATGGTAAATATCCGGAACAAGGTCCCCACAATGTTGCAAAAACACGCCCACACACACACCATATTTTTTTTGTTAATGTTTTGGAAAAAGAAATCTTGAATTTTTTTTCTTTTTTAATGTTCTGAAAAATGTCATTTTATCTTTTTCGTCAGTGGCCGTAATGATGGTGATGGATCACCCTCCAAGAATAATATTTATGACCCTGAACAGAGCAGGACAGAAAATGAATGAAAGTTTAATTATCAGGATTAGCGATGGGATTAAAGTTGTATGTCACAGAATTATGCAGACGACAAACTAACCAAATAGCAGCAGCACAGAACTTCAAACATAATGTAATGCTTCCTATTTATATTTTTGTTGCTCTCCGCCATGTTGAAAGGTCAAAGTTTACCTCATCTCGGCAACTTGGGCATCATTAAATTTTTCCAGCTTCCCAGTGAAAATGACGACATGAGTGGGTGTTCAAGTGCAATTTTCATGTCGAACTTTGGTATTTACCATAAATACGATACCACATGAAGGCAGCATGATATGGAGGCAGTCATACTGGATGGCTTGTGCCCACAACTGCACACCAGGAACTCCCCATAGCAGGAATGTCAGCCTCAGAGAAGGATGAAGGGAGGGGGCCACGTGACTATCCCTGATGGATTTACACAAGTTTCTGCCGTGAAGCCGGGTTTCTGATGGATCCCTAATCTATGAGCAAAACACAGAATTCCATCAGTGACTCTTCTAACACTGGTGGTGGAAATGCCCGACTCTAATTTCACCCTCAAATTAACTGCTTATCATAAAAGTTTGCATACTTACCGCCACCCACTGATGTGTAATATTGGATTATTTTTCTCAGTAAACAAATATCTGAGTACAACAGCAAGCAATCAGCCGATAAATCTATTAAACTTTGATCAAATATAAAATTTCAGACAAATAAAGAGCACTTGGGAGTGTGATATAATTTGTGAAAGGATTATTCTGGAGCGAGTTAATCCAGCAGGGGGAGAAGACATGGAAGTAGCAGAGGGACAGTGAAGTGTTGAGTGCTTCAACTTCCATCCAGTTGGGCTACACGGCACCTCACTGAGTCTTATACCAGGGGCGGAGCTATGGGGGTTGCCGGGGGGGCCTGGCCGATCACTGGCCACCCCCAAGCTTAACCCTCTAGGCGCCAGAGTTTATTTAGGAAAATATTCCATTTGGACTTTAAGATTTCCAAATGCTGTAGTTTTGAGGTGGTGAGAGACAGATCCATAATGTAAATGAGAAAAATATTCATCATGACCTAAAGTTTGTGATGGGAGTAAATTTACTCATGTAATTTGCATATTGTGGTGTCATCAGGTAGCGGCCATATTGGATTGTGTAACTTTCAGTAAAAAAAAAACAGATTTTTGAACATATTTATACACAGGAAAAAAATTATAATGTCATCTCATGCTCTAAATAAAGAAACAGGAGTTTGATTGGTGTAACTTTGCTAACATAATTTGTATATCAGCAGGTAAAACTCAGTAAAACAGATTTCCGAACATATTTACACAGTAGATTTTTTTCCCATTCTTTCACTGATCCTTTTTCATCCTCTCATCCTCAGAATAAGGCAAGGCAAGTTTATTTGTATAGCACATTTCATGTACAGAACAATTCAAAGTGCTTTACATAAAACATTATAAGCAAAAGGGAGAGAAAAAAACAATTAGAAGCATGATTCAAAATTAAAAGCATTTAAGATTAAAAAGAGAATATAGAGACGTGCGGATTTTAACTTTTGAATAAAATCTACGTAAATGCAGCTGAGAACAGGTGGGTCTTTAACCTGGATTTAAATAAACTGTTTCAGCTGATCTGAGACGTTCTGGGAGTTTGTTCCAGACATGTGGAGCATAGAAGCTGAACGCAGCTTCTCCATGTCTGGTTCTGACTCTGGGAACTGATAAAAGGCCGGATCCAGATGACCTGAGGGGTCTAGTAGGTTCATACTGGGTCAAGAGGTCACTGTTGTATTTTGGGCCTAAACCATTCAGAGCTTTATAGACCAGCAGCAGAACTTTAAAGTCTATTCTCTGATGGACTGGCAGCCAGTGTAAAGACCTGAGAACTGGACTGATGTGGTCCACTTTTCTGGTCTTAGTGAGAACTCGGGCAGCAGAGTTCTGAATGAGCTGCAGCTGTTTAACTGATTTTTTAGGTAGACCAGTAAAGACGCTGTTACAGTAGTCAAGCGGACTGAAGATGAATGATGGACTAGTTTTTCCAGATTTTCCTGAGACATCAGATCTTTGATCCTTGAGATGTTCTTCAGGTGATAGTAGGCTGATTTAGTGATCGCCTTGATGTTTTTTCAAAGTTTAGGTCTGAGTCCATCACTACACCCAGATTTCTGGCCTGGTTGGTGGTTTTTAGGTGGATGGACTGAAGTTCTGTGACAACCTGCTGTCGTTCTCTTTGGCTCCAAAAACAATCACCTCAGTTTTGTTTTTGTTCAGCTGAAGAAAGTTGAGGCACATCCAGTCATTAATCTCATCAATACATTTACCAAGAGCCTGTACAGGGCCCCGGTCTCCTGGTGATACTGTAATATATAGCTGTGTGTCATCTGCGTAGCTATGGTAACTAATATTGTTGTTCTTTATAACCTGAGCCAGTGGGAGCATGTAGATGTTAAACAGAAGAGGCCCCAGGATAGAGCCCTGGGGAACTCCACAGGTCATTTTTGTCTGCTCAGATGTAAAATTGCCTACTGACACAAAGTACTTCCTGTTCTCCAAGTATGTTTTGAACCAGTTTAGTACAGAACCACAGAGACCCACCCACTTCTCCAGTCGTTGGAGTAATATGATGTGGTCAACCGTATCAAATGCAGCACTGAGATCCAGTAAAACCAACACTGACATTTTTCCAGTGTCAGTATTCAGACATATGTCATTCATGACTTTGGTCAGAGCAGTCTCGCTGCTGTGGTGCTGTCTAAAACCTGACTGGAAGACATAACGGTTGTTTTCTCTTAAAAAGTCATTTAGCTGGTGAAAGGCTGCTTTTTCAATGATCTTACTTAAAAATGGAAGATTGGAGATCGGCCTGTAGCTGCTCATCTGTGTCTTGTCTAGATTATCCTTTTTTAGCAGAGGTTTGATCACAGCTGTTTTCAGTGACTCTGGGAAAACACCTGACGTTAGAGAGGAGTTCACAATCTGAAGCAGATCTGACTCCAAGGTCTTTGAGACCTTTTTTTAAAAAAAAACCCAGTGGGCAGGATGTCCAAACAGCAAGAGGAGGAGTTCAGTTGATGCAAGATGTCCTCCAGTTCTTTGCTAGTAATGGGATAAAACTGTGTCATGGTGTTTAGACTTGGTGGACACGATACAAGACCTGAACCTGCTGTTGTTGAACCAACAGCTTGTCTTATAATTTGGATTTTGTCTGTGAAAAATTTGGCAAAGTCATTGCAGGCTTTGGTGGAATAAAATTCAGGTGCTACTGACGCAGGAGGGTTTGTTAGCCTGTCGACTGTAGCAAATAAGGCCCGAGCATTATGACCGTTTTTAGTGATGATGTCAGAAAAATACGAATTCCTGCATTCCTCAGCTGTAAATTATAAAAGTGAAGTTTCTCTTTATAGATGTCATAATGAACCTGTAGTTTTGTTTTTCTCCATCTGCGCTCAGCTTTCCCACACTCTCTCTTTCCAGTTTTCACTCGTCTGCAATAAATGAACAGAAATCTGACAGGAGTACATTTGCTAATTTAATTTATATATCAACAGGTAAAATTATATTTTTATGTCCCCCCCCCCCCCCCCCCCTTTTTTTGTTATTATAGATTTATAGTTTGTCATAACCTAGCTGACTCCTCACACCATCATATCAGCTATGAAATCTGGAGTTTGGCTGGAGTTGATGTGTGTCTGGTGAGCATATCTTTCATTTGTGATGAGGTTCCAGAAATCCTCATCCGAAAACAGAGACAGAAAATCACATGTACGAGCATCTGTGAGATCCTCGTGTCCGCGATATCCCACACAGGCTCGTCAGTGTCTCTGATCCATTCATGGGTCACTTCCTCAACTCTCAAACATTCCCAGTCATCATCAATAACTCCCCTATTCTGATTATCCCCTCTTCTGCCCACACATCTCTCTTTCTTTCTCCCATCACCGCGGCAGAGAAAACTTTTACCGTCATCAGTGCTTTCTGACAGTTTGTGCGGCGCGAGTGCGGCAGCGCGCTGCGACGTTAGTCACTCGTCTCTGACGAGGCCTGATCGTCTCCTTCTAATCCTGATCAGCAAAGATCAGTGCAGCACCTCGTCTGCACTGTAAAGACCTCTGGGGGTTTAGTTTTTGATTCTAAAAGTCGCGATCTGTCTCTCACTCTTTCCAACACGCTGCTGCTTTTGCCTTTCGCGCGCAGAGAGCGGGTGTCGGGTTTCAAACCTTTATTTCTCTGATTTTTTTCATATAAACACATTCAAAAATGGCGTCAGAACTAAGGCTGTATGTCTTGGCGATGTAGTAAAACCAAGCAGTAACAGTACAAGGCTATAAATTTAAAGATAAGGTCTGTTATCTTTAGTAATGTCGCCTGTCGCAATATTGCGACTTTGGCGCCTAGAGGGTTAAACTAAAAAATGAAATAACTGGGAGGCCCTCAATCAGTTTCAGAGACCCCAAGCTGCTTCCAAACCACTTTTCCTTGTTAGACACTTGCTGCCCCATATAGTTGGAATTTTTAAGATTGGAGATGTAGAAATTAAAAATCCCAGTTTTTAGCTTTTCTTGCTGAGATTGCTGAATAATATAGAGTATAAATAAGAGCATTTTTAAATGATAACAAATCCTGTCTCATAATGTGAGCAGAGCGGAGCTAAAATAAAATGATGTGCTCTGAGGTATCTACTTATGGCCACCCCTAGGTGAGTAATCCTCTCACCCTGGCCACCCCAGTGAAAAACGTCTGGCTCCGCCACTGTCCTATACTGCTACAAGGTGTAGGGGAATATTTAAAAGAAAAGATGTTTGAAGTGTGCAGAGTAAAATCTGCAGGTTAGGAGGTATTATAAGACAGAGACGATGACTGTATGTGCTGGTGTGCAATACACCAAGAACTTGGAGTAACTTCATTTGTTCCCTTTCATGTAGTTTTGTGGTTGGATCATGAAATGAGCTGGATGACAGACTTTCATCACAGCTCTCTTTTAAATAACTTTCATTTGGCTTGTTTGGCTTTTGTTTGTGTTGTTTGCATTTTTTTTTTATGAATACGTGTGACACACACAATGTATGGTCACACTGTGATTTATCTTTTCCTTTGTGTTAGTATTTCTCTATGTAAAGTAATTCATGGTTCTGCAGTGATAAACTGTGTATACTGTTTCGCCAGCAGGAGGCAGTGTGGCGATTTGCTTCTCCGTTTGTCTCAGATTCAGCGCGAGTGTAAACTTCCTTATTCGGCTGAACAGAAGCATCGCCACTTGTCTCATCATTTCTCCTGTTTTACGCAGGTTAGTAAGTGATTAAATCACATGAAACTGTTGAAATTTATAAGTTAAAGTGTTATGTAGTTTTTCAAACTTTCAACACAGTATTTAGTCCTTAAACAGAATGAATGTGAGTGAAACGTCCTCACGAGGCCAACGTGCCTAAAATGGCGACGTCTTCCGTGTATACCTGGATAACATACCCCTGCCCGCCCCCCTAACCTGGCTTCCGAAACTTTATAGGGGATTATCACGCTTCCGTGTTCCGAACTTCCGGTTTGAAACACTTAGAGGGCCCACTTCCGGCCCAGTTCAATGTCCCTGCTTTACTTCGTAGATAACGTGAATAAACACCAACCCTACTGAAATTTTCACGGATTCCAGACTGAAGTGATACTAAGGAAGAAGTGGATCAAAGCGATTCTCCAGAGTGAAGGGCCGCACTTTATAATAAAACAACGTAGCATGTTTGTTTGTAGCCAGTGGGGCACAACACCGGCATGCTAGCATTAGCCAGCTAGCGTTTACCGACGTGCTTAACTTTTTGCATCTTAAAACACACATACATCTGAAAATCGGGTCTGTACCTCCCCGTTTCCAGTGGAACAACTGGGGACTGCCAAGAAAGGAGACTCTTTCAGATGCTTGTGTGTTTTCAGCCGCACAAAGTTAGGCACGTCATCAAGCTATGACGTGTAAGTATAAGTTATACAAGTATAACAAAAAAAAAAAAGCTGGCTAATGCTAACCTGCTAACAGTAGTCCGCCAGCTACTACTCTGTTAAACTTTGTTAATCGGATAAACGCCAAAGCCAAGTTTTCATTCCAGACTGAAGTGATGCTAAGGAAGAAGTGGATCAAAACGACCGATTCGCCGCGGTGAAGGACCGAACTTTATAATAAAACGACACACGTTTGTTTGTAGCCGGCAGACTGCGCAGTCGTGTTAGCAGGTTAGCATTAGCCAGCTCGATAACGTGCCTAATTTTGTGCGGCTGAAAACACACAAACATCTGAAAATCGGGTCTGTACCCCCCCGTTTCCAGTGGAACAACTGGGGACTGCCAAGAAAGGAGACGCTTTCAGATGCTAGCATGCTGTGAAGTGCCGGTGTTGTGCCCCACCGGCGACAAACTTTTTTATCATAAAGTTCGGCCCTTCACCGCGGCGAATCGATCGCTTTGATCCACTTCTTCCTTCGTATCATTTCAGTCTAGAATGAAAACTTGAGTATGTTTGGAGTTTATCCGATTTAAACAGTATAACAGAGCAGGAACGGCTGTCGTTAACATGGCCCAGAAGAGGAAGTGCCAAAATCCAGGAACTTCCGGTAAGCGTGATAATCCCCTATTCCTGTGTATTAATGTTTTCATATCTGAACATATTTACTGTTAGACTGTATTTAAGTGTTTTATTTTGTGTTAAAGTGTTTTGAACCTGATAACAAAAAACAGAAACAAGTGCTGGCTTTTCAGTTTGAATAACCAACATGGTTATTGATTTCATTTAACACTGTTTATGTGCTTCTGTATCCATGCTAGTTTTACGGGGAGAAATCAGGTTCTACACCTGACAGAAAGATTCAGTGAAGACTCAGAAAATGCTTTATTTGTTTAGTACAACAGTGGGACTTGCGAAGTTTATGGAACTGCTTTAGTTATATGTATTTCTGTGTATATGGCATTTAAAAGCGGAAAATAGTTTTTTTTGTGACCTGTGAATAAATTCGCCTGAACGAAGCTGCACTGAACAGAAGCATCGCCACTTGTCTCATCATTTCTCCTGTTTTACATCGGATTTACCTGTTATGGGCTTGAACCTGAGACCGGACCTGTAACAGCGCACAAAAAAACAAACAAGACACTAACTTACAAACACAGAACCATGATGGGCAGATTAAAATGATTAATTCTGTTAGTAATAAAAAATATTATAGGTTGTTTTGTAATACATGTCATATACAATTAGGGGTTTTTGATATTGCCTTTTCTTTCACCAATATGTGATATACCAGTATTGTTCGACGATGAATTTCCAATTAAACAATCAACTGATACCGATCTCGGCAAACAACCGTGAGGTTGTATCTCTAATATTCTGAGAGATAAAACTATATTCTGCTCTGTGAGCAAAGATCCCAAAATCTCCTTAACTCAGCCAGAGGAGTTCATGTTGGACATCTGACTGCCAGATATCAGATACTAGCAGTTATTAGATACTACC
>JALJCO010009627.1:0-73057 GCA_023101725.1 Atherinomorus stipes
TGTAATGGTCCGTTTCCGGGGATATCCGAAAACAGAATCCGTATGCGGTGCGGATTTCCCCGGATACAGTCCGTAAACCTGACGGATACGGACATATCACTGCGTCGGATACAACCGTATCTTCATGCTTTTAGTCCAGTGTAAGTCTGTCATCACAACGCCGTTACCGTTACTGGCCTTCACTGACAGCGCGTTACTATTATGTGAGATTATTTTTTGTTCCTGGTGAACAGAAGTTTCATTTTTGTTGGGACTATATTATGCTGGTGTTCTCGCGGAGAGGAGGCGGAGTGACATGGGCGAGTGCCTCCAGGTATCTCCGTATCACTCCGCTGCAGACACAAGCCTCTCCACTCCCACACACACGTAGAGTAAAAAAAGGAGAAAAAGAGTTGCTGTGTTCTGTTAACCGCGGTTGCACTCCAGGTTTAAAGAAGTTCGTATTGAGCTGCTGCGGACATTTACCGGGCGTACGGCGTCACCAACCTGATACAGACGCTGAGACAGCACGAGAATGAATCCGGTTTAAGAAGAAAACAGCATCATATTCCAGCAACAAGTTTCCCTGAATTATTTACATCACCCATGACCCGAATTCAGTTACTAGTTAATACTGAAGCTATATTTCACTAGTTCTGCACACTGGATCTGTCTTCATCTGACCCGGAGCAGTACAGAAACAGTGATGATGAAGATGATGACGATGGACTGTCATTGCTAACCTCATGTCGATATGCGCAGCCGAACACGCGCGCACAACAGGGAGAATTATAAACTGGATTCAACACAAACATCAGTTACCTTCAGTGATAAAAGACACGAACATGATGAGAAACGTTTATTAGTTCGTGTTTCTTATTGTGTCTGGCTGTTATAGTCGCACGAGCTTGAGCAGGAGACGGAGCCACAACATCCATCAGTCTGAGCGTCCCTGATTTTTCTGTTAGAAATTTATTCTGTGAAGTTTCCATTAATTTAATTCATTAGTCAGATATTCACTTATATTAATTCAGCATAAGATTAATTTAATAGATTGATATTAATTTAAAGTTGCATCAAAAGGAACATTAAGTAATGGAATAATTACTTTTCCAAGTAATTAGTTATTTTTGTAAAGCTGTAACTCAGTTACTAACGCCATTACTTTTTTGGAGAAGTAATTAGTAACTATAATTAATTACTTTTTTAAAGTAATGTTCCCAACACTGGTCTCCACCAGGACCTTTGTCTTCTCCTTTGTGTTCATACATTCACCAAAAACAGAGCAAATTACAGGCCTGAAGGGAAATTTCTATCCTAATTTCCACCGACAAAAGTGAGTCGTGCTTCTACAACAGCATAAAAACCAGGAATGTTCAGACATTGCAGACTAAAGTCTTCTTAGATCCTTATCTTGCCTGGGTCACTGCGTTTATTCTTGCTTTTTTTTTTATTAAATTGGTTTGGAGGGATTTTCAATCGGCTTCCTCTGATGTTATGTAGCTCATGGTTAAGTTTTTATTTTCCTTTTATTGTACTGCTCTTTATAACGCAGGCATAACGCTACATTATGCGGCACGCATTCTAGACATCCGACCTATTCTGGGGCTTAAAAGCTTTCCAGGCAGTATGTTCTTATTTTGCTGTTGATTGCGGTAAGTAGCCTAAACCGGAAACTACTTTGACAGTTTCTGGCGAAAAACGTGATACGTCTGGAAGCTTATGCAAGAGCTTCAACTTCCATATTTTGGAGAGGCGAGAGGCATCTGGCTGCAGATTGTGACATTTTTGGCTAGTAAGGGGAATTTGTGCACCAAACGCCATTCTTTCGTTCTAATTGTAGCTTCAACGCGGACAGTTCAAGATAAAGGAATAGCCTGCCCTACTGGCCCAAATATATTTGGAAGGGTTCTTTGTTTGTTTGTTTGTTTTATTTATATGCTCTGTCCCTATGAAATGAATAAAAAATTATAGCTACTCCGAATGAATCCAACAAATGTTGCTAAGCAACGGTTGCCCAGACTTCTAATTGTCCCCGGAAGTCGTCATTAAATCGTTGGCCTTTATAAAAGTGAAAGACTGGGGTTCTTATTTATTTATCAAGTATTTATTTATTTATTTTTTGAATTTTATTTATTTAGGTATTTTTCTTTGGGGGGGGGGGGTGGACCATCACCATATAAATAACAGGATAATGGAAAGTAGGTCATGGGAAATTACGGACTGGCGAAGGGGTCAGTCTCGTTCTTAAATGCATGGTACGTGTCTGCTTCCACTAAGAAAATGTGTGGAAAAAAGGACAAGGAGTAACACCAGAGTGAAACGACAACTTATAACGATACGACAGAGTGTAATGACACATCATAGTGTAACGACACATTATAAGGACAAGGTGTAATGACACACCGTAACGTGGTGTAACTACACATGAGGACATGGTGTAAAACACATAACGTGGTGTTATGACATCATAACGATGAGGTGAAACGACACATCGTAACGACATGGTAAAACAACACGTAATAAACAGGGTGAAACGACACAGAATGTTTAAGGAAACTACAGAGGTATAGGCTAAAAGTTAAATCACCACAGGCAAATGTTTGGGCAGGTTAACGATCTACATAAGCAACGTTGTTGTTCACAGTCACATAAACATGTGCAAATGCTTTGTTACATGGCCTGTGGACATAAATAATGTACACATAAACACGTTTTAATGTTTTTGACACAAATGGAACCTCATAGAAACCTGCTTCTGAGCCCGTTGCTGCTGACAGCTGATACCAACGACACAAAGATTAAAAACGGCTTCACTTACCTTCACATGGACGTTTTCACAGAGAAACTCTGCTCGAGCTTCTTCTTCTTCTTCTTCCTGATGTCGTTTGACACGCAGCATGTCGCTGCATTACCGCCCCCCACTGGTGAGGAGTGTGGACCAAAATGATGCTCGTGTCTTTCTCAAAAATTGAAATAACAGCAGAACTCTTTCACTCTGAGTTCTGTATGATGTTTTATGTCCAGCTCCATCTTCTTTCATTATTGTACCTGTGAAATGTAACCAGATGTGCTCTCCTGTCTCTTCCTCCCTGCAGCGTCACATGGCCCATTGTGATGTTTCCCTTTCCTTTTAAAGCAACCCTTACCAATGTTGCATACTTACACTATTTTTCAAAAGGGTAAAATGCTGTGAATGAGGTAATGGAACTCAGAAATACAGACAGACCCACCATTAATCAAAACAAAATATTATTCCAGTCTCTAAATATTCAATGAAAACTCCAACCAATCCTTGAAGTGGGGTGCACCCCGAGGATTGGCCAAGGGACCTGCCTGCCAGACATTTGCTTCTGCATTGGGGAGGGGGGGGGGGGGGGGGGGGGGGGTGAAGGGGTGTGTCTCAGGACTGAGGCGGGACTGTTTATATGCAAATAATCTTGCTGTGCTTTCTGAAATGTGAGATCGGTAAGGGTTGCTTTAAGTGCTGCTTAAACCCCGTGTGACCGAACCGAAGCCGTGATAGAAGCTTTCTGGTTTCTTCTCTCCTCGTCCCTCCAACTCTGCTTCTGTATCCCATAATACCATCTGCCATCCTTCCCTCCCTCTTTGTTTAATAATGCCTTTCATTCCCCTACTAAACTTCACCTCCAGACCCACCCTAGCCACACCCCCACCCTCTTCACCAGCTCATCAGCATCTCATTCTCTTCTCCACAGCGTGCTGGTACCCACATAAATGTCACCTCTCAGGGCTGGAATATAAACTCCAGTAAGTTCACGTGGCTTGCCGTTGAAGAAGTACAGATGTTCCAATAAAGGTCATTGTTCAACTAAAATAAGTCGTTTTTCTTTACCCAGACGCTTAAAAATAATATTTAAGAGTGTAGTCATGATACCATGGTATACCGTGAAACTGTAATATTTTAGCTCAAGGTTTTATCATATTTCATGATTAGTTCTAAACCTCCCAGCTGAGGCTCCAACTAGAGACCTTTTTACTGTGAGGCTGCACCACGCCACTGTGCAGCCCTTTTTAATCCCTAAAATTCCCATTAATTCCTGTAAATATTCCAGTTTGGAATATTTCCAAAATTCTCCAGCTTAACCCTCCATGGAAAATTTTTTAAAAATTTATTGTAAATTTTCCTCCCCTTTGCAACCCTACTGAGATATGACAAAGCTCCACGTCACATTATATCAGGTTGTACTGGTGAAGCTTCTAGAAATAAATGTTCATGTTCTACATCAGACTCTTTACATCCATGTGTTGGTAAAAATCATGATATAAACAAAGTTCAGATCAGAATAGACATTTATTTATATTTTTATTTCCACATTTGACTTGATTGATGTGTGCAGTGACTCTGTCTCCCTCTGGTGGTTCCTTTATGAAGTGCAGTCAGGAAAACTGCATCATAGCTGGGTTTTCTTCTTTGTATTATTTCAATATTTAAACATGTGACTACAGATGAAAACTGGGGGGGGGGGGGGGGGCATAGGTTTATTTACACTGGGGGAAACCCAGCCCATGGAATAATTTTGAAAAGTAGGAAGACAGTGAGAAATGACATCTTTCCATTATTACCACAGCATACTATACCAACCCTGCACAAGAGTACATATTATGTAATCATTATGTATGTATTTGAGGTTGTTGTATAAGATTATTTTTCTGCTGACATTCTTGAATTGTAAAAGTGTATTTTGTCGTGTCTTGTAAGCCCGTGTGGGTTGAGCACAATAAGGTGCATGACAACACTTGAAAATCCACAAATATATCCAAATATTACACTCAGAGCTCTGCAGCTTCTTCCCTCCCATCTTCCGCGGGATTAAACTAAATACCTAACGTTGCCTCCTACATGAATTTTTACAATATTTCTCATCATTTAAAAAATGTTAAGTAGAATTGCAAAAGCATCATGTTGAGCATGATTTTCAGATTGACAGATTATACATGGTGTTGCTCATCACTTAGGTTTGCTTCAGTTTGGGGTAGTTTAAACTTTGATTTGACAACCAAATTGGGTCCAGTTTTCCAGCAGATGGCAGTTTCTAGCAGCGATTTTACCTGTGAATTCCCTGCTTGCATACAAGGTAAACTCCATGCAGTTCATCATGCTGAAGTGGCAAGTAGCCAGAAACAGGGAAATGGATATTTTACTGTTGCAGGTTTAACTTTCCAACATATTTTTTATTCCAATGACCCAATATTAGCAAATAAACTTCCATCAAATGAGTTTTAAATTATACTAAATATTGCAAGTTAAGAGTTGCCCTAAAAAAATTTCAAGTTGAGTTTAAAGATTTGTAAGAAGATTTCTTGGTTCAGTGGATCATGTTGCTACAAGACAAATTCACATGCTTCAAGTAAGGAAGACAGAACAGGATTCACGATTAACTCATTTTATTTCAACAAACAATGCGCACAAATTAGAGCTTGTTTTATAAACGTGGGACATTTTTTCATTTTTCAAAGACAACAACAAAAAAACTAAACACATAGGGCCACGTAGAAGCACTCGGCTGTTGATGCATCATGGACCATTGAAAGGGCCACTTTTCATCTTCTGAGTCTCGTCCAGGTGGTGGAAGCCTGGGGGGGGGTTCTAAAAGGAGCATGGAGACACGTCCAAGGTCCATGTCCACACGTCCCTAACTTGATCTGCATGACTGGAATCAAAGCAGCGTGGAAACACGTCCAGGGTCTACGTCCCCACACATGACTCCGTCTGCATGACTGGTGTCAAGGCAGCATGAAGACACGTCCAGAGTCCATGTCCCTGCACATGCCTCCGTCTGCCTGACAGGACAAAAAGCAGCATGGAGATACGTCCAGGGTCCACGTCCCCGCACATGAGTCCATCTGCATTACTGGTGTCAAAGCAGCTTGGAAACACGTCCAAGGTCCATGTCCCTGCACATGAGTCCGTCTACCTGACAGGACAAAAAGCAGCATGGAGACATGTTCAGGGTCAACGTCCCCGCACATGACTCCGTCTGCACGACTGGTGTCAAAGCAGCATGAAGACACGTCCAGGGTCCATGTCCCCACACATGACTCCGTCTGCATGACTAGTGTAAAACAAGCGTGGAGACACGTCCAGGGTCCATGTTCCCGCACGTGTCTGTGTCTGCCTGACAGGACGAAGAGGGGGAATGGAGACACGTCCAGGGGCCACGTCCCCACACGTTCCTCCGTCTGCTTGGCTGGTTTTAAAGCAGCGTGGAGACATGTCCAGGGTCCACGTCCCCACATGTTCCTCCGTCTGCAGGACTTGTGTCAAAGCAGCTTGGAGACATGCCCAGGGTCCATGTCCCCGCACATGACTCCGTCTGCTTGGCTGGTTTTAAAGCAGCGTGGAGACATGTCCAGGGTCCACGTCCCCACATGTTCCTCCGTCTGCAGGACTTGTGTCAAAGCAGCTTGGAGACATGCCCAGGGTCCATGTCCCCGCACATGACTCCGTCTGCACGACTGGTGTCAAAGCAGCATAAAGACACGTCCAGAGTCCATGTCCCTGCACATGCCTCCGTCTGCCTGACAGGAAAAAAAGCAGCATGGAGACACGTCCAGGGTCCACATCCCCGCACATGAGTCCATCTGCATTACTGGTGTCAAAGCAGCATCGAGACATGTCCAGGGTCCATGTCCCCGCACATGAGTCCATCTGCGTGACTGGTGTCAAAGCAGCGTGAAGACATGTCCAGGGTCCACGTACCCGCACATGACTCCGTCTGCATGACTAGTGTCAAAGCAGCGTGAAGACATGTCCAGGGTCCACGTCCCTGCACTTGACTCCGTCTGCATGACAGGAAAAAAAGCAGCATGAAGACACGTCCAGGGTCCACATCCCCGCACATGAGTCCATCTGCATTACTGGTGTCAAAGCAGCATCGAGACATGTCCAGGGTCCATGTCCCCGCACATGAGTCCATCTGCGTGACTGGTGTCAAAGCAGCGTGAAGACATGTCCAGGGTCCACGTACCCGCACATGACTCCGTCTGCATGACTAGTGTCAAAGCAGCGTGAAGACATGTCCAGGGTCCACGTCCCTGCACTTGACTCCGTCTGCATGACTGGTGTCAAAGCAGCATGAAGACACGTCCAGGGTCCACGTCCCCGCACATGACTCCGTCTGCATGACTGGTGTCAAAGCAGCGTGGAAACACGTCCAGGGTCCATGTCCCCACACGTTCCTCCGTCTGCATGACAGTACAAAAAGCAGCATGAAGACACGTCCAGGGTCCACGTCCCCGCACGTGACTCAGTCTGCATGACTGGTGTCAAAGCAGCGTGGAGACACGTCCAGGGTCCATGTCCCCGCACATGACTCCGTCTTCATGACTTGTGTCTACGCAGCGTGGACACACGTCCAGGGTCCATGTCCCCGCACATGCCTCCGTCTACCTGACAGGACAAAAAGCAGCATGGAGACATGTTCAGGGTCCATGTCCCCGCACATGACTCCGTCTGCACGACTGGTGTCAAAGCAGCATAAAGACACGTCCAGGGTCCATGTCCCCGCACATGACTCCGTCTGCATGACTGGTGTAAAAGAAGCGTGGAGACACGTCCAGGGTCCATGTCCCTGCACATGAGTCCGTCTGCATTACTGGTATCAAAGCAGCGTGGAGACACGTCCAGGATCCACGTCCCCGCACATGACTCCGTCTGCATGACTTGTGTCTACGCAGCATGGAGACACATCCAGGGTCCACGTCCCCGCACATGACTCCGTCTGCATTACTGGTGTCAAAGCAGCGTGGAGACACGTCCAGGATCCACGTCCCCGCACATGACTCCGCCTGCATGACTTGTGTCTACGCAGCATAGAGACACATCCAGGGTCCATGTCCCCACATGTTCCTCCTTCTGCATGACAGTACAAAAAGCAGCTTGGAGACATGTCCAGGGTCCATGTCTCTGCACATGAGTCTGTCTTCAGGACTGGTGTCAAAGCAGCATGAAGACACGTCCAGGGTCCATGTCCCTGCACATGACTCCGTCTGCATGACTGGTGTCAAAGCAGCATGGAAACACGTCCAGGGTCCATGTCCCCACATGTTCCTCCGTCTGCATGACAGTACAAAAAGCAGCATGGAGACATGTCCAGGGTCCATGTCCCTGCACATGACTCCGTCTGCATGACTGGTGTCAAAGCAGCATGAAGACACGTCCAGGGTCCATGTCCCTGCACATGACTCCGTCTGCATGACTGGTGTCAAAGCAGCATGAAGACACGTCCAGGGTCCACGTCCCCGCACATGCCTCCGTCTACCTGACAGGACAAAAAGCAGCATGGAGACATGTTCAGGGTCCATGTCCCTGCACATGACTCCGTCTGCATTACTGGTGTCAAAGCAGCGTGGAGACACGTCCAGGGTCCATGTCCCCGCACATGACTCCGTCTGCATTACTGGTGTCAAAGCAGCGTGGAGACACGTCCAGGATCCACGTCCCCGCACATGACTCCGCCTGCATGACTTGTGTCTACGCAGCATAGAGACACATCCAGGGTCCATGTCCCCACATGTTCCTCCTTCTGCATGACAGTACAAAAAGCAGCATGGAGACATGTCCAGGGTCCATGTCCCTGCACATGAGTCTGTCTTCAGGACTGGTGTCAAAGCAGCATGGAAACACGTCCAGGGTCCATGTCCCCGCACATGAGTCTGTCTGCAGGACTGGTGTCAAAGCAGCATGGAGACATGTCCAGGGTCCATGTCCCCACATGTTCCTCCGTCTGCATGACAGTACAAAAAGCAGCATGGAGACATGTCCAGGGTCCACGTCCCCGCACATGAGTACATCTGCACTACTGGTGTCAAAGCAGCATCGAGACATGTCCAGGGTCTATGTCCCTGCATATGAGTCCGTCTGCATGACTGGTGTCAAAGCAGCTTGGAGTTAGTCCAAGGTCCATGTCCCTGCACATGAGTCCATCTGCGTGACTGGTGTCAAAGCAGCGTGAAGACATGTCCAGGGTCCACGTACCCGCACATGACTCCGTCTGCATGACTAGTGTCAAAGCAGCGTGAAGACATGTCCAGGGTCCACGTCCCTGCACTTGACTCCGTCTGCATGACAGTACAAAAAGCAGCAGGGAGACATGTCCAGGGTCCATGTCCCCGCACATGAGTCCGTCTGCATGACTGGTGTCAAAGCAGCATGAAGACACGTCCGAGGGCCATGTCCCCGCACATGCTCCGTCTGCATGACTGGTGTCAAAGCAGCGTGGAAACACGTCCAGGGTCCATGTCCCCACACGTTCCTCCGTCTGCATGACTGGTGTCAAAGCAGCGTGGACACGTCCAGGGTCCATGTCCCCACACGTTCCTCCGTCTGCATGACAGTACAAAAAGCAGCATGGAGACACGTCCAGGGTCCACGTCCCTGCACATGAGTCCGTCTGCATGACTGGTGTCAAAGCAGCGTGGAAACACGTCCAGGGTCCATGTCCCCGCACGAATCCATCTGCATGACTGGTGTCAAAGCAGCATGAAGACACGTCCAGGGTCCACGTCCCCGCACGTGACTCAGTCTGCATGACTGGTGTCAAATCAGCGTGGAGACACGTCCAGGGTCCATGTCCCCGCAAATGAGTCCGTCTGCATGACTGGTGTCAAAGCAGCTTGGAAACACGTCCAAGGTCCATGTCCCTGCACATGAGTCCGTGTACCTGACAGGACAAAAAGCAGCATGGAGACATGTTCAGGGTCAACGTCCCCGCACATGACTCCGTCTGCAGGACTGGTGTCAAAGCAGCGTGGAGACACGTCCAGGGTCCATGTCCCCGCACATGACTCCGTCTTCATGACTTGTGTCTACGCAGCGTGGAGACATGTCCAGGGTCCATGTCCCCGCACATGCCTCCGTCTACCTGACAGGACAAAAAGCAGCATGGAGACATGTCCAGGGTCCATGTCCCTGCACATGAGTCTGTCTTCAGGACTGGTGTCAAAGCAGCATGGAAACACGTCCAGGGTCCATGTCCCCGCACATGAGTCTGTCTGCCGGACTGGTGTCAAAGCAGCATGGAGACATGTCCAGGGTCCATGTCCCCACATGTTCCTCCGTCTGCATGACAGTACAAAAAGCAGCATGGAGACATGTCCAGGGTCCACGTCACCGCACATGAGTCCATCTGCACTACTGGTGTCAAAGCAGCATCGAGACATGTCCAGGGTCTATGTCCCTGCAGATGAGTCCGTCTGCATGACTGGTGTCAAAGCAGCTTGGAGTTAGTCCAAGGTCCATGTCCCTGCACATGAGTCCATCTGCGTGACTGGTGTCAAAGCAGCGCGAAGACATGTCCAGGGTCCACGTACCCGCACATGACTCCGTCTGCATGACAGTACAAAAAGCAGCAGGGAGACATGTCCAGGGTCCATGTCCCCGCACATGAGTCCGTCTGCATGACTGGTGTCAAAGCAGCATGAAGACACGTCCAGGGTCCACGTCCCCGCACATGACTCCGTCTGCATGACTGGTGTCAAAGCAGCGTGGAAACACGTCCAGGGTCCATGTCCCCACACGTTCCTCCGTCTGCATGACAGTACAAAAAGCAGCATGGAGACACGTCCAGGGTCCACGTCCCAGCACATGAGTCCGTCTGCATGACTGGTGTCAAAGCAGCGTGGAAACACGTCCAGGGTCCATGTCCCTGCACATGAGTCCGTCTACCTGACAGGACAAAAAGCAGCATGGAGACATGTTCAGGGTCAACGTACCCGCACATGACTCCGTCTGCATGACTAGTGTCAAAGCAGCGTGAAGACATGTCCAGGGTCCACGTCCCTGCACTTGACTCCGTCTGCATGACAGTACAAAAAGCAGCAGGGAGACATGTCCAGGGTCCATGTCCCCGCACATGAGTCCGTCTGCATGACTGGTGTCAAAGCAGCATGAAGACACGTCCAGGGTCCACGTCCCCGCACATGACTCCGTCTGCATGACTGGTGTCAAAGCAGCGTGGAAACACGTCCAGGGTCCATGTCCCCACACGTTCCTCCGTCTGCATGACAGTACAAAAAGCAGCATGGAGACACGTCCAGGGTCCACGTCCCTGCACATGAGTCCGTCTGCATGACTGGTGCCAGAGCAGCGTGGAAACACGTCCAGGGTCCATGTCCCTGCACATGAGTCCGTCTACCTGACAGGACAAAAAGCAGCATGGAGACATGTTCAGGGTCAACGTCCCCGCACATGACTCCGTCTGCATGACTGGTGTAAAAACAAGCGTGGAGACATGTCCAGGGTCCATGTCCCCGCACATGACTCCGTCTGCACGACTGGTGTCAAAGCAGCATAAAGACACGTCCAGGGTCCATGTCCCCGCACATGACTCTGTCTGCATGACTGGTGTCAAAGCAGCATAAAGACACGTCCAGGGTCCATGTCCCCGCATATGACTCCGTCTGCATGACTGGTGTAAAAGAAGCGTGGAGACACGTCCAGGGTCCATGTCCCCGCACATGAGTCCGTCTGCATGATTGGTGTCAAAGCAGCATAAAGACACGTCCAGGGTCCATGTCCCCGCACATGAGTCCATCTGCATGATTGGTGTCAAAGCAGCGTGGAGACACGTCCAGGGTCCATGACCCCGCACATGGCTCCGTCTACCTGAAAGGACAAAAAGCAGCATGGAGACATGTTCAGGGTTCATGTCCCCGCACATGACTCCGTCTGCATGACTGGTGTCAAAGCAGCGTGGAGACACGTCCAGGATCCACGTCCCCGCACATGACTCCGTCTGCATGACAGTACAAAAAGCAGCATGGAGACAGGTCCAGGGTCCATGTCCCCGCACATGCCTCCGTCTGCATGACTTGTGTCTACGCAGTGTGGAGACACATCCAGGGTCCATGTCCCCACATGTTCCTCCGTCTGCATGACAGTACAAAAAGCAGCATGGAGACATGTCCAGGGTCCATGTCCCCGCACGTGCCTCCGTCTGCCTGGCTGGTTTTAAAGCAGCGTGGAGACATGTCCAGGGTCCACGTCCCCGCACACGACTCCGTCTGCATGACTGGTGTCAAAGCAGCATGAAGACACGTCCAGGGTCCACGTCCCCGCACATGACTCCGTCTGCATGACTGGTGTAAAAGCAGCGTGGAGACACGTCCAGGACCACGTCCCCGCACATGACTCCGTCTGCATGACTGGTGTAAAAGCAGCATGAAGACACGTCCAGGACCACGTCCCCGCACATGACTCCGTCTGCATGACTGGTGGAAAAGCAGCGTGGAGACACGTCCAGGGTCCATGTCCCAGCACATGACTCCGTCTGCATGACTGGTGGAAAAGCAGCGTGGAGACACGTCCAGGGTCCACGTCCCCGCACATGACTCTGTCTGCATGGCTGGTGGAAAAGCAGCGTGGAGACATGTCCAGGCTCCACGTCCCTGCACATGAGTCTGTCTGCATGACTGGTGTAAAAGCAGCATGGAGACACATCCAGGGTCCATGTCCCCACATGTTCCTCCGTCTGCATGACTGGTGTCAAAGCAGCGTGGAGACACATCCAGGGTCCATGTCCCCACATGTTCCTCCGTCTGCATGACTGGTGTCAAAGCAGCGTGGAGACACATCCAGGGTCCATGTCCCCACACGTTCCTCCGTCTGCCTGGCTGGTTTTAAAGCAGCGTGGAGACACGTCCAGGGGCCACGTCCGCACACGTTCCTCCGTCTGCATGACAGTACAAAAAGCAGCATGGAGACATGTCCAGGGTCCACGTCCCCGCACATGACTCCGTCTGCATGACTGGTGTCAAAGCAGCGTGGAGACATGTCCAGGGTCCATGTCCCCACATGTTCCTCCATCTGCATGACAGTACAAAAAGCAGCATGGAGACATGTCCAGGGTCCACGTCCCCGCACATGAGTCCATCTGCATTTCTGGTGTCAAAGCAGCATCGAGACATGTCCAAGGTCCATGTCCCCGCACATGAGTCCATCTGCATTACTGGTGTCAAAGCAGCATCGAGACATGTCCAAGGTCCATGTCCCCGCACATGAGTCCATCTGCATTACTGGTGTCAAAGCAGCATCGAGACATGTCCAGGGTCCATGTCCCTGCACATGAGTCCGTCTGCATGACTGGTGTCAAAGCAGCTTGGAGACACGTCCAACGTCCATGTCCCTGCACATGAGTCCATCTGCGTGACTGGTGTCAAAGCAGCGTGAAGACATGTCCAGGGTCCACGTACCCGCACATGACTCCGTCTGCATGACTAGTGTCAGAGCAGCGTGAAGACATGTCCAGGGTCCACCTCCCTGCACTTGACTCCGTCTGCATGACAGTACAAAAAGCAGCAGGGAGACATGTCCAGGGTCCATGTCCCCGCACATGAGTCCGTCTGCATGACTGGTGTCAAAGCAGCATGAAGACACGTCCAGGGTCCACGTCCCCGCACATGACTCTGTCTGCATGACTGGTGTCAAAGCAGCGTGGAAACACGTCCAGGGTCCATGTCCCCACACGTTCCTCCGTCTGCATGACAGTACAAAAAGCAGCATGGAGACACGTCCAGGGTCCACGTCCCTGCACATGAGTCCGTCTTCATGACTGGTGTCAAAGCAGTGTGGAAACACGTCCAGGGTCCATGTCCCCGCACGAATCCATCTGCATGACTGGTGTCAAAGCAGCATGAAGACACGTCCAGGGTCCACGTCCCCGCACGTGACTCAGTCTGCATGACTGGTGTCAAAGCAGCGTGGAGACACGTCCAGGGTCCATGTCCCCGCAAATGAGTCCGTCTGCATGACTGGTGTCAAAGCAGCGTGGAAACATGTCCAGGGTCCATGTCCCTGCACATGAGTCCGTCTACCTGACAGGACAAAAAGCAGCATGGAGACATGTTCAGGGTCAACGTCCCCGCACATGACGCCGTCTGCATGACTGGTGTAAAACAAGCGTGGAGACACGTCCAGGGTCCATGTCCCCGCACATGACTCCGTCTGCATGACTGGTGTCAAAGCAGCATGAAGACACGTCCAGGGTCCATGTCCCCGCACATGACTCCGTCTGCATGACTGGTGTCAAAGCAGCGTGGAGACACGTCCAGGGTCCATGTCCCCGCACATGCCTCCGTCTACCTGACAGGACAAAAAGCAGCATGGAGACATGTCCAGGGTCCATGTCCCTGCACATGAGTCTGTCTTCAGGACTGGTGTCAAAGCAGCATGGAAACACGTCCATGGTCCATGTCCCCGCACATGAGTCTGTCTGCAGGACTGGTGTCAAAGCAGCATGGAGACATGTCCAGGGTCCATGTCCCCACATGTTCCTCCGTCTGCATGACAGTACAAAAAGCAGCATGGAGACATGTCCAGGGTCCACGTCCCCGCACATGAGTACATCTGCACTACTGGTGTCAAAGCAGCATCGAGACATGTCCAGGGTCTATGTCCCTGCATATGAGTCCGTCTGCATGACTGGTGTCAAAGCAGCTTGGAGTTAGTCCAAGGTCCATGTCCCTGCACATGAGTCCATCTGCGTGACTGGTGTCAAAGCAGCGCGAAGACATGTCCAGGGTCCACGTACCCGCACATGACTCCGTCTGCATGACTAGTGTCAAAGCAGCGTGAAGACATGTCCAGGGTCCACGTCCCTGCACTTGACTCCGTCTGCATGACAGTACAAAAAGCAGCAGGGAGACATGTCCAGGGTCCATGTCCCCGCACATGAGTCCGTCTGCATGACTGGTGTCAAAGCAGCATGAAGACACGTCCGAGGCCATGTCCCCGCACATGACTCCGTCTGCATGACTGGTGTCAAAGCAGCGTGGAAACACGTCCAGGGTCCATGTCCCCACACGTTCCTCCGTCTGCATGACTGGTGTCAAAGCAGCGTGGAAACACGTCCAGGGTCCATGTCCCCACACGTTCCTCCGTCTGCATGACAGTACAAAAAGCAGCATGGAGACACGTCCAGGGTCCACGTCCCTGCACATGAGTCCGTCTGCATGACTGGTGTCAAAGCAGCGTGGAAACACGTCCAGGGTCCATGTCCCCGCACGAATCCATCTGCATGACTGGTGTCAAAGCAGCATGAAGACACGTCCAGGGTCCACGTCCCCGCACGTGACTCAGTCTGCATGACTGGTGTCAAATCAGCGTGGAGACACGTCCAGGGTCCATGTCTCCGCACATGAGTCCGTCTGCATGACTGGTGTCAAAGCAGTGTGGAGACACGTCCAGGGTCCATGTCCCTGCACATGAGTCCGTCTACCTGACAGGACAAAAAGCAGCATGGAGACATGTTCAGGGTCAACGTCCCCGCACATGACGCCGTCTGCATGACTGGTGTAAAACAAGCGTGGAGACACGTCCAGGGTCCATGTCCCCGCACATGACTCCGTCTGCATGACTGGTGTCAAAGCAGCATGAAGACACGTCCAGGGTCCATGTCCCCGCACATGACTCCGTCTGCATGACTGGTGTCAAAGCAGCGTGGAGACACGTCCAGGGTCCATGTCCCCGCACATGCCTCCGTCTACCTGACAGGACAAAAAGCAGCATGGAGACATGTTCAGGGTCCATGTCCCCGCACATGAGTCCGTCTGCATGACTGGTGTCAAAGCAGCATGAAGACACGTCCAGGGTCCATGTCCCCGCACATGACTCCGTCTGCATGACTGGTGTCAAAGCAGCGTGGAAACACATCCAGGGTCCATGTCCCCGCACATGACTCCGTCTGCATGACTTGTGTCTACGCAGCGTGGAGACACATCCAGGTTCCATGTCCCCATATGTTCCTCCGTCTGCATGACAGTACAAAAAGCAGCATGGAGACATGTCCAGGGTCCATGTCCCCGCACGTGCCTCCGTCTGCCTGGCTGGTTTTAAAGCAGCGTGGAGACATGTCCAGGGTCCACGTCCCTGCACATGAGTCTGTCTGCAGGACTGGTGTCAAAGCAGCATGAAGACACGTCCAGGGTCCATGTCCCCGCACATGACTCCGTCTGCATGACTGGTGTAAAAGCAGCATGGAGACACGTCCAGGGTCCATGTCCCCGCACGTGACTCCGTCTGCATGACTGGTGTAAAAGCAGCGTGGAGACACGTCCAGGGTCCACGTCCCCGCACATGACTCTGTCTGCATGGCTGGTGTCAAAGCAGCGTGGAGACATGTCCAGGGTCCATGTCCCTGCACATGAGTCTGTCTGCATGACTGGTGTCAAAGCAGCGTGGAGACACGTCCAGGGTCCATGTCCCTACACGTTCCTCCGTGTGCATGACAGTACAAAAAGCAGCATGGAGACACATCCAGGGTCCACGTCCCCGCACAAGACTCCGTCTGCATGACTGGTGTAAAAGCAGCGTGGAGACACGTCCAGGGTCCATGTCCCCGCACATGAGTCCGTCTGCATGACTGGTGTCAAAGCAGCGTGGAGACATGTCCAGGGTCCATGTCCCCACATGTTCCTCCGTCTGCAGGACTTGTGTCAAAGCAGCGTGGAGACATGTCCAGGGTCCATGTCCCCGCACATGAGTCTGTCTTCATGACTGGTGTCAAAGCAGCATGGAGACACGTCCAGGTCCCCGCACATGACTCTGTCTGCATGACTGGTGTCAAAGCAGCATGGAGACACGTCCAGGGTCCATGTCCCCGGACATGACTCCGTCTGCATGACTGGTGTCAAAGCAGCGTGGAGACATGTCCAGGGTCCATGTCCCAACATGTTCCTCTGTCTGCATGACTGGTGTCAAAGCAGCTTGGAGACACGTCCAGGGTCCATGTCCCCGCACATGACTCTGTCTGCATGACTGGTGTCAAAGCAGCATGGAGACACGTCCAGGGTCCATGTCCCCGCACATGACTCTGTCTGCATGACTGGTGTCAAAGCAGCGTGGAGACACGTCCAGGGTCCATGTCCCTACACGTTCCTCCGTCTGCATGACAGTACAAAAAGCAGCATGGAGACATGTCCAGGGTCTACGTACCCACATGTTCCTCCGTCTCCAGGACTTGTGTCAAAGCAGCATGGAGACACGTCCAGGGTCCATGTCCCCGCACATGACTCTGTCTGCATGACTGGTGTCAAAGCAGCATGGAGACACGTCCAGGGTCCATGTCCCCGCACATGACTCCGTCTGCATGACTGGTGTCAAAGCAGCGTGGAGACATGTCCAGGGTCCATGTCCCCGCACATTCCTCCGTCTGCATGACAGTACAAAAAGCAGCATGGAGACATGTCCAGGGTCCATGTCCCCGCACATGACTCCGTCTGCATGACTGGTGTCAAAGCAGCATGGAGACATGTCCAGGGTCTATGTCCCCGTACGTGACTCCGTCTGCATGACTGGTGTCAAAGCAGAGTGTAGACACATGTCCAGGGCCAACGTCCCCGCACGTGCCTCCGTCTGCATGACAGTACAAAAAGCAACATGGAGACATGTCCAGGGTCCATGTCCTCGCGTTTGTGACTCAGTAGAAAAATACATTTTTCTGTCTTTTTTTTAAACCCAAAGTACATTTGTTACCATCAGGGTCACACTTGAAATGAAAAACTGAAATAGTTCCAAATACCAGATCTGAATGTCGTCCAACACAGATCCACTGAGTTTTCAACTCAGAGCTCATCGTCACAACAGAAGTTGATCCAATAAATTAAAAACTGTATTGCTCGATACAGTTTGGTACAATACATGTCTTGTTGCAGCCCAACTGGTAAACTGGTTAAATTTGTTATGTTTTACTGGTTTAAGATGAAGCATCAAACAGCATCTCACATGCATTGCTTGTGTCTGATCTCAGTTGTTTGCACATTGAAGCAGAAATACTTGAACATCAGCAGATCTCATTAGTAATATCTCATTAACGATATAGAAAACACATCTAATGTTAAACAGAGACATTCTTTTGGTCAGCAGCCTGCAGTAAATGTTTTTCACACTTTTCTATTGATGGAAATCTCATATTGAAAGTTCAGTTCATAGAAAAAAGAAAGTTAACTGCAATATGCAAAAACAAAATGATGCTACATGTTTGTCCTCAGTACTGAAGATACAACACATTCTTGTTTTACAGCTTTTTGGGACCCAATCATTTAATCAGTTCTAATAAAAACGACCAAATATTGAATAACGATCTAGATTTTACCTTTAAATGCCAGTAATGTAGAATACAACTCATTTGCTGTTTTGTTTTTATATATAATGGCAATAAGTAATCAAACTGGCATTTAAGAGGTAAACATGTTTTTAGACGAACTGAAATCATCTCAAGAAATCGAAAAAAGAGCAAAGAAAATATTTAACTTTCATGTTTCAAAGCAGTTTTTTTGGGAAGGACAACTTTGTACTGAATTATTTCGGAGTTTGGTGATTTTTCTCACCCAAATCTGTCAGAAGAACTGAAGGTTGAATCTGAAAAAATACGCCAAGACTTTCTAACAAAACAGTTGTGCACTCACAGAGCCAAAAGGGCCAGATGGATAAAAGTGTTCAGCATAAACAGTTCAGATTTCAGTTCAAGTCCTAAAAACAGACACCCGGTTTTTCTGCAGCTAAATCCTGAGAAAGTGGAGAAAATCCTCCTGAATGTCACCTACCTGTGAACTCCTTGATAAAAGCTTGCAGAGAAAAATCCACGTCCACTTTAGCTGCTGAGTTTCCACACAGGGAGAGTTAAAGCGATGTCATGTGGGAGGAGAGAGCAGCCTCCATAGCTGCTTTCAGTCCAGAGGAACACCTGATAAGCTAGCTCCTGGAACACACAACGTTTACTTTCAACTGTTGCTGAGCAACCTCAAATTCCACTTGACCCGTCAAAGGTAGGCTCCGCCCACAACCCCGCCGTTCCAGAAGGGGGCGGAGTTGGTGATGCAACTCCGGGAAACCACGCCCACTTCCATCCCTACCAATAAAAACTTCTGAAAAGATTTTTTTCCCTAGAAAAATGAACTTAAATAAATTAAAAAAGTGGCTTAAACCAGTCAAAGCTAGTAGCAGGTCCAGGCTAGTTTTGGCTGGTTTTAGGTAAGTTTAGCTAGTTTATCAGTTACCACTGAAATAAGTTGGAATTGCCAAAAGTAATAATAAATACAAATTCATGAACATCATGACACTGATTTTGTGTTGTGGTTCAACAGAAATATTAAAAACAAACAAACAATACAAAAGTATACACCACAATGGGGCTCCTGAGCTAAAACTTTGTTGAGAAACGCTTTGAGGTAATCTCTGTATGCAGTGACGGAGTCCGTGTACTCCTGGAGCAGTGTTACCAGGTGGGAAATATAGAATTATCGTACTACAGACTGAAAATTATCGTATTTTGAGGGAAATTATCGTACACCCGTCATAACTAAAAAAAAGCCCACTGATGTGCCGAATGGCAATAAGTAATCAAACTGACATTTAAGAGGTAAACATGTTGTTAGACGAACTGAAATCATCCCAAGACATCGAAAAAAGAGCAAAGAAAATATTTAACTTTCACGTTTCAAAGCAGTTTTTTGGGAAGGACAACTTTGTACTGAATTATTTCAGAGTTTGGTGATTTTTCTGATGTCCATGTCCCCGCACGTGTCTCGGTCTGCCTGAGCGAAGTCAAACCAGCATGGAGACATGTCCAGGGTCCATGTCGCCGTGTACGTGACTCGGTAGAAAAATACATTTTTATGCCTTTTTTTTAAACTGATGTGCTTTTGTTACCATCAGTGTCACACTGACAGTGTACTCACTCTAAATACTAAAATAGTTCCAGATACCAGATCTGAATGTGGTCCAACACAGATCCACTGAGTTTTCAATTTCAACAATACATGTCTTGTTGCAGCCCAACTGGTAAACTGGCTACATTTGTTATGTTTTACTGGTTTAAGATGAAGCATCAAACAGCATCTCACATGCATTGCTTGTGTCTGATCTCAGTTGTTTGAACATTGAAGCAGAAATACTTGAACATCAGCAGATCTCATTAGTAATATCTTATTAACAATATAGAAAACACATCAAATGTTAAACAGAGACATTCTTTTGGTCAGCAGCCTGCAGTAAATGTTTTTCACACTTTTCTATTGATGGAAATCTCATATTGAAAGTTCAGTTCATAGAAAAAAGAAAGTTAACTGCAATATGCAAAAACAAAATGATGCTACATGTTTGTCCTCAGTACTGAAGATGTTCACATAATACAACACATTTTTTTTTACAGCTTTTTGGGACCCAATCCTTTAATCAGTCCTAATAAAAATGACCAAATATTGAATAACTATCTAGATTTTACCTTTAAATGCCAGTAATGTAGAATACAACTCATTTGCTGTTTTGTTTTGATATATAATGCCAATAAGTGTTCAGGTGAACCACTGTGGACCCCTGAGCAAGGTCTTTAACCCCCCCACCAACTGCTCCCCGGGCGCTTTAAGTAGCAGCCCACTGCTCTCTGATACTCACAGTACGAGAGATGGGTAAAATGCAGAGCCCTAATTTCCCCTCGGGGATCATACCAGTATAATAAAAAAAAATAAAAAAAATAAACAGTTCAGACTTCAGTTCAAGTCCTAAAAACAGACACCCGGTTTTTCTGCAGCTAAATCCTGAGAAAGTGGAGAAAATCCTCCTGAATTTCACCTACCTGTGAACTTCTTGATAAAAGCTTGCAGAGAAAAATCCACGTCCACTTTAGCTGCTGAGTTTCCACACAGGGAGAGTTAAAGCGATGTCATGTGGGAGGAGAGAGCAGCCTCCATAGCTGCTTTCAGTCCAGAGGAACACCTGATAAGCTAGCTCCTGGAACACACAACGTTTACTTTCAACTGTTGCTGAGCAACCTCAAATTCCACTTGACCCGTCAAAGGTAGGCTCCGCCCACAACCCCGCCGTTCCAGAAGGGGGCGGAGTTGGTGATGCAGCCCGGGAAACCACGCCCACTTCCATCCCTACCAATAAAAACTTCTGAAAAGATTTTTTTCCCTCGAAAAATGAACTTAAATAAATTAAAAAAGTGGCTCAAACAAGCCAAAGCTAGTAGCAGGTCCAGACTGGTTTTGGCTGGTTTTAGGTAAGTTTAGCTAGTTTATCAGTTACCACTGAAATAAGTTGGAATTGCCAAAAGTAATAATAAATACAAATTCATGAACATCATGACACTGATTTTGTGTTGTGGTTCAACAGAAATAATAAAAACAAACAAACAATAAAAAGTATACAGCACAATGCGGCTCCTGAGCTAAAACTTTGTTGAGAAACGCTTTGAGGTAATCTCTGTATGCAGTGACGGAGTCCGTGTACTCCTGGAGCAGTGTTACCAGGTGGCAAGTAAAGAATTATCGTACTACAGACTGAAAATTATCGTATTTTGAGGGAAATTATCGTACACCAGTCATAACTAAAAAAAAGCCTACTGATGTGCCGAATGGCAATAAGTAATCAAACTGGCATTTAAGAGGTAAACATGTTTTTAGACGAACTGAAATCATCCCAAGACATCAAAAAAAGAGCAAAGAAAATATTTAACTTTCACGTTTCAAAGCAGTTTTTTTGGGGAAGGACAACTTTGTACTGAATTATTTCGGAGTTTGGTGATTTTTCTCACCCAAATCTATCAGAAAAACTGAAAGCTGAATCTGGAAAAATACGCCAAGACTTTCTAACAAAACAGTTGTGCACTCACAGAGCCAAAAGGGCCAGATGGATAAAAGTGTTCTGCATAAACAGTTTAGACTTCAGTTCAAATCCTGAAAACAGACATCCGGTTTTTCTGCAGCTAAATCCTTAGTCATACTTATGTATGTATAAGTTTATATTTATATTTTTTTATATTATATATATATTATATATACATAAGTATACATAAGTATGTCAGGTCTCACATTCTAGCTGCCAGTTCCGTGTCCCCGAGGAACAAGCAGCGCCCTCCACAGACATATTTTAGTATACTGTACTAACAACTACTAACAACTAACATACTGTACTATACTGTGCGCTCCAGTAGGCTACCGGGGTGAAGTTGGTCGTTTTTATTTGTGCTATTAATGGCAGACCACGGCACTACCAACAGAATCAAACACTGGAGCTTATGTAATCATACTTTGATAAGGTACAAGATTACAGAAAATTATCCTCACAATTTCAAGTTTTACCAGAAAATAGTGACTCCACACTCTCCGCGGTCAACTTAGGGACCGTCTGTAAATTACACGTTTCAGTATGAATGAAGTCATGACAACGTTTGTCCAATATATATATATATATTATCATTATTATATAAATGTGATACTATAGCAAACAGAATGGTAAAAGGCTGTTTTGTTGGGTTTAAGTGATTATTTTAAGTAATAAATGCATACTATGGGCATATAAAATTCTTTTTAGACAACACTCACCTTTTGTAGATAGGGCATAATAAATGTATTGTACTACAGCAAACAGAATGGCAAAAGGCCATTTTGTTATTTTTAGTGAATAAATGCATACTGTGGGCATATGAAATACTTTTTCAGAAAAATCTCACCTGTAGATAGGACATAATACATGTAATGTACTACAGCAAACAGAATGGTAAAAAGTCATTTTATTGATTTTTAGTGAAGATTGTCAAGGTAATAGACGGTCCCTACCAAATGTCAAGCCAGTATCCAACAACAAACCAACAATAGATGGTTTCTTGTTTACAAACATTGGCAGTTGCGCGCGCAACCAGGGGGCAAAAAGCCTGTGTTTTGTATTGGAGTCTACGGCCAAACACGCACTCATATCATTCATAAAAATGTAAAGTAACCCGACGAAACAAACAGAGATCGTTGTGTTTTAAATTATATTGAATAAATCTGTATTTTGATGACGAATAACAAAATACCGACGCTGCGTTGCTGTGTTATATTTCTATCACCATTACACTAACTTGGCAAGGGAGTCATCACCCGGAAACGGCATTTTTCTTGTTAAAACATGGATATTATTCGTGTTGGACCTCATTTGAAATTTGCCTGAAAAACCTGAGTTAGAAAGCGGCTTAAACTTTCGTTTAGACTCTTTGTTAAAACCAAAAGAGGCCACAACAATCTGCTGTCTACAGCAGGTTCAGCTCCGGTGCTGTCGGTAAGTTTCGCTGCTTGTGTAACGTTCTGCTTTATTGTGGATGAGATCGTGGTGGACAGTAAACAGACCAGCTAACTGCGAACAAGCTAACAGTATAAACTCAAACGCCATCTGATTTACGACCCCTGTACTTTGTATTAAATCTCCGGGATGCGTTGTTATGCAGCATGTAATGTTTGTCACACACAGCTACAGTGTTGTGATACAGCCGATCGCGGCAGTGATGCTGGTTAATACCAGTCTCCCGACTAGAACACGGGAATCATTTCTGCCACCGCGGTGGTTAAATCCGACATGGTGACCATGGTGAAAGACTAAATAAATCATGTAGTCTGAACCTGAATAAGTTATCTGAGAGGGTTTTCTGAAGATCAGTCACGCCTACTGTCCTATTTTCACCATTTTCAACTGTTTACATGCATTAATGTTTGATTTTTGCAACCCAACAAATACCAGGACATAAACATTATACTTCCCCGACACTTTCATGTCATATTTTGATCTCATCTGCATTAAAAGTCAAGTCTTGTACGTAAAACACTCGTCTTCTCATAGTTCAATAATGCTTTTCCTGTGTTTTCTTGCCCCCTGGTTGCGCACGCATCCTATCTGAACCTGAATAAGTTATCTGAGAGGGTTTTCTGAAGATCAGTCACGCCTACTGTCCTATTTTCACCATTTTCAACTGTTTACATGCATTAATGTTTGATTTTTGCAACCCAACAAATACCAGGACATAAACATTATACTTCCCCGACACTTTCATGTCATATTTTGATCTCATCTGCATTAAAAGTCAAGTCTTGTACGTAAAACACTCGTCTTCTCATAGTTCAATAATGCTTTTCCTGTGTTTTCTTGCCCCCTGGTTGCGCACGCATCCTATCTGTGACGTTGCTCAGAAACCCATCTATACCGCAGTCAGTAGGCTGACGTCCGACGGCAGCGCCATCTTGAAGCGGTCGACCCGTGAGTCATTGTCCATTATAATACAAGCTTTTGAAGATGCTGTAAATATCTTTTTCCCTTGAATATTCTGAATTTGCAGTAGAATAGTTATTATCACATAAGACTTGAAGGATAAGTTTCTTTTTTTTCGACCTGGACCTTATTTCTAGGAGTTTATATGTGCACTAATTCCCTAGTAACATTTCTGTATCACTCTGCCTCCTACGTGAGATATTTAGATTTTTTTCACGATCAGCGTATAATGGGAGGAAGCGGGGCAGCCAGAGCGGGCCTCTATATAAGACATTACCTGCTGCAAAACTCCTTTAATTTCATCAATACTTTCTAATGAATGAACAAACAAGCGAGTACCATTGAACTGTGACGTCAGCTTTTGCTCTTCGCTTGTTATTGGGGTCGTTCAACATACTACTGGCCGCACGGGCCCTCATGACACGCGTTACTATGGTAACGCTGAGAGCTGGAAGTAGCTTATGGACAACAAACCCAGCACAACTCATCACTCCTGCTCGGTCGGCTAACCGGATTGCTATCGATAGCTGGCCAGAGAGCAAGACACTGCTGCACCGCGGTGAACAGATGATACCGGGTGGTGCACGTGTGGACGATGCTCAGTTATTCCAACAGAGGAGGAATGCCTTTGTTGCTCAGATTGAGATTTGAGACCAGGAGATGCGCGTCTGGATGTTACCAGGATGTCTTGCTACGATAGAGGATTTCTCTGCTCTAATCAACCGGACTGTGGTTGAGACTATTTTTCGTGTCCCCAAAATAAACTGGAAGACCCAGCCAAGACCTGCAGGACCGAACGGGCAACTTTCCATTGAGTAAGTAGTCTAACACGTCTAAACGTTAGGGCTGTAACGATACCCGTATCGAAATCGAAATCGCGACACTCAGAGCCTCGATCCTGTCTCGCGGTGGGAGAAGGCAGGATCGCGACACCCTCCAAGCCCAGTTCAGATGCTTTAAAACTCAGATCACAGAAAACTATATGACTTTTTCCCATCGGGCTACAGGCTATTGTAGCATTCAGTCGCTAACCAGACAACTAGTCTGTCTTAAAGGCACCAGGTAAAGTGTCACGTTTTTTTCGTGAGTGTCAAATGAAACTTGGCAGTTTTCCATCGTTACCTAAACCTTCAACCGGGATGAGACACTCGCGCGCATCCAGCTCGGGAGTGTGTGGTTGAGGAGCGATGGCAGGTCTTCAGACACTGAGACCAGTAGAAAGACAGGAGGGGGATCCTGTTCGTGTTCGGCAGGCCAGACGCGCGTAGGACGTCAAGCTGGACCGAGTGCGTGGACAGCCGAGAGGTGGATACGTCACAGAACGGTGGTGAAACCCCAGCTGCTCCGCTGCTGGTTTAGGCGTTTTTAATTGCTCTGACTTGTGATCCTCCTCTCTGAGACGCGCTGGTATGTCATCATTTTTTCGGGTTAACATCAGCTCGTGCTCGGCCATCATAACGCCACCATCTCCCGACATCTTCCCGTTGAAATTCTCCTCTGCAGGGAGTAGAGCAGCCTCTCACCAGACATGTGGACATGATGCTGTTCCTGAAGAAGAACTCTAGTTTTAAATCAACAGGTTTGATGTAGAAAGCTGTCAAGGATTTATTTGTTATTTAACTTCATTTTTGATTAACAGCACGAAGCATGAACAGCATGAATTTGGATGTGTGGTAATATAAAGTAAAGTTTGTTCCAATGTACTCAATACGAGTACATGAGATTTAACTTTGATTTGAAAAGTATTTGCAATACATATTTTTAAAATATGCATAGCAGATGGAATTACAGACATTACTTTCTGCAAATACACATTTTAGCACAAACACTTTTTTTTCAAAATTTTTTACTCTTCTTAAAAGTGCATTTACAGCTTTTCATTGATAACGCCCACTTGTGGCTTGACAGAGTAGTGCATAGTTTGGAGTGGACATTACCATCAACAATAATGCTCACCTTTCCGTCAACAAAATATCAAACACACACTGGTAAATGTGTTGCCTCCACTTTTAATGGTTCAACAACATACTAAGAACAAACTCTTAAGTGGTGGCAGGTGGTGGGAACGGGGCTTGGCTCAAAGCTACTCCAAATCTGGGAGACTGTATGATACCCTCTGACATGTACAACAGAAACTGTCATATGTCTGGTGAACTGGCAACTTTAAATTAATGGAACATGTGTTTGCCTCGGGGAATAACCTTCCTTTCTCGTGGTTGAAAGACAGGGTTGGCCTTGGAGTGAATCCAAGTTCCGGGACTCGGTCCGCACCAGAAACAAAAATTAGGATTTGCTCCAGTGTCACCTCCATCGCACCATCTGTGAACATATAGTCAAATAGAGCAATCCTTTACATATATCATTTTACATGGGTAAAACCACAGTGGTCAAGAAGTGCAAAACACAACTACAAGTATCAAAGCTCAAATGCAAAACTGTTAGCAGAAGTCAATTTCAGAAAAGTTTGCAACAGCATTGGTATTATTACAGTTAAAAGATGAAGATCTGAAATAACACTCAAGTCTTCAACAAATTCTAATCTAAATTTTGGTCTTGAGTTATCAATTTTAACGTAGTACTTTTTGTGTTGCCATGTTTAAGGATTGACTGATACATGGGTCTGCAGATATTTTAGGCCGATTTGTGGTTTTTGATGGTACTGGCATCGGCCAACACGCACCCCTCCAATCATTGCAAGGCACTTTGGGTTGCCTTTGGCAGGAAAAGCGCTTTATGAATAAAGTTTGATTTGATTAGCGTTGTAGTATAAACAGGACCTTATATATGATTTATTATGTATGGGCATTTTTTTCCATCTCAAGTTCAGCTGAGAGAATGAGAGAGAAAATTAAATAAAATGGAAAACATCACATTCTTTTAGATTTATCTTCCAGCTTGATTATGCTTCAATATCTACATCATTAAATGATGAATTATAAATATTTACCAAAACTGATTAAGGCTTTTTAGAAAATATCAGTATCAGCACTAAAAAAAGAAACTGTATCCGCTGATCCCTAATCAGGTTCAGTATGTTGCATTTTTCTTTTAACTGCACTTAATATAGCAGTTTAAGAAATAAATACATTACAAATTCCAGCATCCTTTTTACCTTCAATATCAAGGAGATAGTCCCTCCAAAACCCTTCTGTGCACCTCTCCGCTTGCCACCTGTTGCTCCCTGGGCACGATCCTTGGACCTCAAATAATACCATCACGGTCACCGCCTGAAGGGGCTGCTCCTTTTTTGCGAAAACATCTCGCATCACAGCTGGATAGGATCTCATTAGGCTACACCTAATGTGCTGAGGCCCGCAGCAAATCTGGGGACAAATTTAAAAAGACTGATTAAATGGTCATGTGAAGGAGGCTATATACAAACCAAGCATGTTTACTTGTTTTAGATGTTTTTGAAATCACAGCAATGAGCACGACATTATACACAATTTAGTTTTACAGACAGTGCTGGGTTTCTACACTGCGTCACACTCAGGGTCCCTACATGTTTTAACTAGTTAAATTTAAGGGTTTTTAAGACCTTTAAGAACACTTAACAGAATTTTACACCCATTTCACGGCCACACTGGCAAAAACACAGATCCCTCTACATTTACAAAGACATTGTCAAAAAGATAGCTTGAACAACAACTTTTTGCCATCATTATCTACGTCTATCAAAAGGTACCCGGTTTAAAAATTTTCTTCCAAAAGATAAACAAGATGTTTATGCAAAAACACAAACAGCCGTGCAAAGACCCGCCCTGCTCTCTTCCTGATTGGCTAATATAAAGGCTCCATCAAGATTTATTGGTTGGGGGAAAAAACACAGATCCGTTTTTTTTTTTTTTTTTTTTTTTTTTTTTTTTATCTTTCACTGTCATTTTTCTGAGTGACAGAAATCTACTGAAGCGTAACAAAATTTAAGATCTACCATATGAACTTCAAGACTTTAGAAAGTCCTTAAATTTGTCAGTTAAGGTATTATATCCAGATTTGTAAATGTAAGACTGACGACCTCGTGGGAAACCTGGGGCCTGTACGACGAAGCCGGATTTTCTCTTATCAAGGTAACTTCAGGGTTAACCCTGGGTTTTTCGTCCTATGACGCTGGTTCACTTCTGATCGGGTTATATCTCCCCGGTAACTTATGCTGAACGCCTAACCTGGTCTGGACCAGGTTAAGTTCTGGATAAGAGATCTCCGACTATGAAAGCACCACTCCCTGACCAATCAGCACTCTTGGAAAATGGCCTGCCCATTTTTAGAAGATCCTGTCGATGCCGGTGCGCAGATTGTGAGAGGAGTTCTTAGAAGAGAGAGAATATTCAGAGATGGTGCAACACTTTTTGATTTGCCACATGACACTTTATATGAAAGATGTCGGTTTTCCTCTGCTGGACTCCGTTACATCTGTCAGCTGTTAGAGCCGTACATCACTAATGTAACGCATCGCAGCCGGGCACCAACAACACCACAGATGCTCTGCATCACACTGAGGTTTTATTAATGTTAGACTAATTGAATTAATTTTGATATAGACCAACGCCTCACCTCGAGTGAAAAAAAAATTAGTGCTGTACTGATGTAGCTGAAAAGCTTATTTTTTGTGGCCGAATTATGCTCACGGTCCCACTCAGTAAAACGTCATTCATTTATTTATTCATTCATTCATTCACTGGTAGTTTGATGCACACCGTTGGCGACACTGAAAACGTATGCAAAAACATGTCATGTAATACCCGCCTTTTCCCTGTGGGCTGCACAAATATTAAATGAAATTCCATTTATTCATGAAAGAGTGTGGCAGCATAGAATCTCGTCAATGGCCGGTTTGGATTATATATTTGTATTTGCTCTTTACTTGTTCCCATGATCGTCTTGCGCTGCGGGGTTGCATCTGAAATAATGTGATTAAGAGGTCACACATGTAGAAAACATGAATTTATGGAGCGCACACCCACCCATGCCGGCATGGTGAAGGGTTACAACACGTTCAACGATATGAGCCTAAAATATCCATATGCACAGTATGAGAAGCAAATATACTGAGGAAGCGCTGTAGTGTGATGAACACTAAATGATCAGAGTCCGATATTGTTCCATGATTGTACAATGCACGGACTTGCTGCGCATTAACAGCCAGCATTAATTCCTGGCTTTTGCTGCGGCGACTGTGTTGCCGCAGCATAAATGGAGCCATTTATTATCATTCCTGAATCATAATGTCGTGTTATCATTCAGGAATGATGATCCTGAATTCTACATATTTGTTAAGTATCATCATCTGCTCCTCCATGGTGAAATATGTCACTCTCTGTTTCTCCATGTCTGCGATTGGTCAGATGCTTCAAACGCCGCCTTTTATGTGAGCGCACACTGATTAAGATTGGAAAACCCTGGGTTGAGTTACCGAGTTGATAACCAGCTTCATAGTACCGTTTATCAAGACCGCAGATGTCTGGTTAAGTCAACCCAGGTAACAGAGAGAAATCCCGGGCATGTTAATCCGGCTTCGTCGTACAGGCCCCTGCACTGTTTGGTGAAGTGAAATTGCATAACAAAAAAGGTACATACTGCTCCAAGGGCTCCTTAACTCTTCCCTCTATATAAAAAGAGGTTGCAGCCTTGACCAGTTGGTCCCGCCCCTCCATGGACACGTTGTGTCTCAGCGACCCCAAAGGTGAGAGGCTCCCAGCAGCTTCTTCAATAGCTGCTCTGGCCTCAGTGAGGTCTGCTGCATCACTTATCTTTTTGACAAGAGACAAGATGTTAGTTTAAGCAAATATACCACATTTATTTACAATGTCTGGACATATTGACAATGGAATCACCTTTTATAGTCTTTCTGTGAGGTCTCCATCAGAAACATCATCAAGGGTGGGAGATTGCACAGGCAGTTGGCACAGGCTGTTATAGAGCCTCTCGGGGAAAACCGAGGAGACACCCCTCCATGAACGAAGGCCACGGCAATCATGGTGCCCAAGGTCTTGTTCAGTCCTCTCTGCATAGCTAAAATATGAAAATTGGCTCATGATGAAATAACCACATTATAAGATATGCTTCAAAACAATTACTGTATGCGAATACGACAGTACTCACCATGGCTGTCCAAAGAAAGATTTTTAGAAGACTCTGGGCCAGTAAAGAGGGTGCTGTCTTTGATGGCCCCTCAAAAGGAGTTGGAAAAACTCCCTCGAGGGCCCCCCTTCATCAACAGCACCCTCCGCCTGCATCGATTCATCCATAAAGACAAGGCTTAACCTTGCCTCTGGACTAAAGCTCTGGTAGCGGAATGGTCGCAAAGCTCCTTCCAGGACTGGACTGCGGCACACATTCACCATATTACCACTTGGTGGGTTCTGGCAGACTTGTGCAGCAAGGCCCTCAACCAAGTCTTTCAACCGTGGTCTAAAGTGACAGTACATAAAATATATTTAGTACCATTCATAAATCAACTTTTTTAAAACCATGAACAATACGATATGCGTCATTATCCCATCTCATTGTTCAATATTCATAACACAAAATAAAACTAACCCCATATTCATAACACAAAATAAAACTAACCCCACAATCAGGTGCTGATCTATTTCCCTTGGGAACATGTCCTATGGAAGAAAACAACATCACAAATTTTACCCATCACCACTAAACATGCATCAGGGCTTTAAAAGAACCAATTATCTGTGCGCCCTGCAACCATGAACTGGATAAGCGGTACAGAAAATGACTGATGTCATTTATGGATATAAAAAAGGTGTTATCTATGAAGATATAATATTTAAAAAAAAAACTCCTGTTATTTTCACAGTCTGCAGAATAAGATATGACATTTAACCTCATCATTTGCAGAAATCATATGCAAAACATTTATGCACATTTCAGTTCAGCAAACTGTCCCCATCATAGCCCTATGATATAGCACAATATAAAGTCAACAAGGTAAATACACTACTCACAAAAAGTCAAGGATATTTGGCTTTTTGTATTTTGTCAGAATGAATCTAAAATCCACTCCAACCTTTCCAGGTGAACTGAATTAAACTTTCTCCAAACTTTTTAATGCACATGGTCATTGTTAATGGTTAAATATTTATTCTGCATCATTCTGTTCTCCAAAACCGAAAGTTGAATATCCCTGACTTTTTGTGAGTAGTGTAGTTTGAGCGGGGCAGATTTGGTGTGATCTGTCTTTCCATATAGACCCCAAATTATAAAGCTCTGCCTTTGAATAAATGTCAGCTGAGTCGTTCCATGAAAATGGGTAAAATTGGACTTGGACTTTTTAATCTTTTTTTACCCAAAAGTATTGTTTCTATGTATATCCCACATCGTAAGGGATATATTTAACGATCTGAAAAACATGTTTTCCCATCTCAGGCATTAATTTTCTTTTATTATTGATCATTAATTCAAGATGTGTTCACTCTAACTCCTCAACCCCATTATGGACACTTTGAGGGCTATCTGAGTATTATTAAAAAATGAACTTATAAAGAAATAAACATTTTTATATAAATCAGAAATCCCCCATACAACTTCAATCATTTCAAATAGAAGAATGACATAAAATAACACTTTTTTGCTGTCTTATATCCTGAAATGTGACTTACTGGTGAAATCACTTCTGTAATTTTTCTTTAGAAATTTTGTTTAACTCAAGAATTGTTATCAAAATCAATTTGATATGATAGCTCTTAATATTTTAAACAAAAGTCAATAGACAAACATTTTTTCAGCATTTAAAAAAAAATATGCAAAAATGTAGGCAATTTTACAAAATACAATTTTACATCTTTAATTGTTCACTTCAGTGTTTAAGACTTTCTGTTGGCAGTTAATTTTGTAACCATAGCAAAGACACCTGCTACAAATTGCTGTTGAATTGAGCTTTATTAATATAAAGCAAAAAAAAAAAAACACAACAGCATATTAACAACAGTAAAACATTAAGTGATTTGCTCAAATGTAACATAATGTTAAGTGTGTGTTGGTGTGTTTGTGTATAAAATAAATTGAACGTGAACTTGTAGGCATAAGAGAGCCTGAGAAGTGTGCTGAGTCACCTCTTCCTTAATCCTGACATACAATTAAACTTGTAATTTCATGAACTTGTAATAAGAACAATAATGATCAGACAATGAACGATTTTAATGTGTCTGCATCAGTGCTTCAGTTTGGGTCCATGTGTCCAAAGTCCAAGTGTTTTTGCACGTGTGTAACTTTATCAGTGTATGGGCCTGATTTACGAAAGGTTTGCGCGTGTTAAAATGGGCGCTATCGTCATTACGCACGCAATAATCTGCGGAGCTGATTTACAAAGCAGGGCAAAAGGAGGTTTGCGCCTGTCAAGGGGCAAAATAGCGCCGCTGTCCATTTTGCGCATCTGCTGCAGATGAATATGCAAACTGGGCGTTTCTGCCAGAAGGCGCAAAATATTGGGAGGAGACTATGCAAAACCTCAGTTTAACACGCGCAATGTGATCTATCAACCGTTCAACGGAAAGCGGGCACAAAAAATTGCGTGTAATTTAGCACGTCTGAAAAGCAGGTATAACTGGCAGCTTTACGCACTGATGGCTGAAAGAATGCTGCACACAGGACTGCAGACATCGGGTCAGAATCATTTCTCATGTGTGCAGGCGACACGTCAAGTTTTCATTATTTAATTAAATAACAATCACTGTTCAACACGGGTTATTCTAGACAGCTGCAGCATCATGGTAGTTAACACTGATATTAATTATGTCTTTTTATATTCTTTTACTTTTTGCCAATTACATATTTTTGAATTAAAATCATCTCCTGCTTCTCCACACCGCAGCAACTGCTGTTGTTCTGAGGTTGCTTTCCTGCGTGAAAATGGCCCCCACCCCACAGAAAAATCAGTGAAAATAACCAGTAACGTCTCACAAACTGTTGATACTACTTGTTGTGATCGTCCTCCCCCCTCTCCTCTTCATGAGGGAGTCAGCCCTCCAACAGCCAGTTTCACACTCATCTGCTGGCACAGGGAGATCCAGACCCCGCAGGAATGTGGGGGTCAGTGGAAGAATTAAACTGTTCTTCCTTCATCAACAGATAACAATCTGGTACCAACAGGGACCGGACTCCGATCACCTCCCCAAGCAGATGGCGCTCACCCTGAGCTTGATTTACATATAAGTTCTGACTCCTCCATTAAACAAAAGGTGCTACACCCCCGCTGGGACCCAGACTTGATGTGCCTTAAGAGTCTGTTTCATATCCCAGTCTGACACCTTGTCAGAATAGGATTTACCAGCAGTGCCCTGCCAGGCACAGCCTCCCTCCTCAGGTCACTCCACACTAAGGAATGTATATTGCTTTCAATCCACGGTTCAGGACAAAGGGGAATATAAAAAAAAAAAAAAGGAATGGCCCTGGACACTGGTAGTGGGACAATCAACTTGGATGAAGGTCTCAGTACTCACGCATCGACATATATATATATATATATCTCTGTATATCCTACACTCAAAACGTGAATGTGTATTAAGGAATGATCACAAGGACTGCTGAATTCAATGAGTGTTATGTTGTCACTCCATTGTTTTACAGGAACCCTCATTTGTTTCTTCTGGTGGTGTGTAAGCCAAGATGTTTATCTGTTCCGTCTATAGCCACTCAGACCGGTAAAGAATATTGGTTAAATGTGCGGGTATTAACTGAAATAAAAATTCACTTCGGGGTCAAGAAGTTACCAGCAGCTATCAAACTGAGGTGAGATGAAATTAAGGCGATGGCGCCCTCTGTTGGCAGAACAGCAGGGACCACCAGGTTATGCGGTATTTACATGTATTTTTCCCATTGGCCAGATGAAGACGACCCGGGAAAATTAGACCTCACCAGTGGTCAAGGCTGTAAGGGGGAAGGCGCACAAAGTACCTACAAAACCCAGGATCACCTCACCTTTAGTTAGTCTTTTTTGTCTTTTTAGTTTTAGTCTTTTGAGTTTTTGAGTTTAAGTTTTCCGTCCTTTAAGCAGCTTTCCCGCTTTAGACTTTTCCGTTCTTTGTTTTCGATCACAGTTACGCGTACTCTGAGAATAACTTGAATGTGTCTTATCCACAAGACTTTGACTTTTCTGCGTGCAAGAGTTAAAAGTTACGAGTGGACCAGAAGACCTCTTCAGACGCGTCTCCGACCTCCCGTCTGGTAATTGCTAAAATCAGGGCCGGTTAAGGTAGTTTGAAGTTTTCGGGAGAGGACCACGGCACAGGGACAACCGAGAAGGAACGACTGTTTGGCTTACGCCCGTCTGCACCGAACCCTCCAGCGCTTCTCGACCGGGACTTTCCACCTGGACGATTCGCCTTTGGACCGAAGGTGGACCCAAAAGTAAGACCTCTTATCAGCGTTCTGATAAATAAGTGGTGTCTCACAGTGTGCCCGGCCCTCCTTACCAACCTACCTATTTGACCAAACCCTGAATTTTCCTCCTGTAATTATAGGTTTAATTTGGATCATCATCTAAATTTTCCCTGTAGAGTATTTCCAGCAACCTAAACCTTAGGCATTTATCTGCTTCTCTTCCCCCCCTTAATTTCATCTCAGTTCCCCTTTCTGGTTCGTTCTGCCATCTAGTCAGAACACGCTATGTTGTTTTGTTTACTCCTTCATGCTAACTTCTACCAGTTTGCAAAGTTATGTGATATCTGCTCTGTGGTTGAATAAATCAAGTGTGATCATCTTAAGTCCGTGTCTGGAAGTTTTCTGGGTGTGTATTTTTCTAAGGTAAACTCTCCTGCAGCAAAGAATTCACTTGAGACTGATTTATCCAAATTTTAGTTTAATAATTCAATTTTCAGGCTTTTCCCATGTCGGGCCTGAGCGTAAGCTAAATCATCAGACAGGGTGGTGCCCGAGGCTGTATTAATATTGATATTAATAGAAATATTGATATTAATATTAATATCATATCTAGAATCACTACATACTTTTTACTGAGTTTTGTGTGGGATGGGGGGCAATTACGCAGGTCCAGCGCCTGGCATTGTGCCAAAGAGCGCGCAGTCTGTGCTTAACATCAGACCATCTTCACCAGCGTCTCGTTATCCACGTCCTTAAACTGACCTCTTCTTACGATCCACAGGGAAACCTGCTGCATCGTTTTTATTTATGGTTATTATATGAAGGGTTCATTTGCAAAAACAGACAAACATCACTGTGGAAAAACGGAGTTAACTGCTTTTGTTGCTGTCAGGTACAAACGTCATATCTCCATTTTACATCATTAAAACCCTCCGCTTCATGTGAGCTTGATTTGCTGAAAATATTCAAAAAGTAAATGAGGTTTATTTGCAAAAGCAGTTAACTCTGTTTTTTCTAAATGGCGTTTGTCTATTTTTGCAAATGAACTCTTCATTTTTATCTTATGTTCCGTTTTTTATTTGCCTCGTATCATATCTCTGGAACTAACATCTCTCTGTCAGGATGAATTTGATTTTGCGTTTACCACATGCTCTGCTGAACTTTCCATGGGAGAGCGCACGCTAAATCCTCATTTAAATCCTGCTGTTTGTGCCTGTTACAGATTGCGCGTGTAATCTTTGTAGATCACCCTCAAACGCTGAAAAGACAGCGCACGCTATTTATGAATGTGCCTTTTGTTTCATTAAGTTCATCTTGTGAGTCGGTTCCACACCTCCCTCAAGACTTCCACATGGCGCTTTGTCACGTTTTGTGGGGGCGGAATAAGTTCAAGGATTTCATCAAACAGGTACCGGTGGATATCATCCTGACGCGGCCAGAAAAATTGGTTTGACCCAATATGATGCATGCATTTGACCTCAACATGCGTCTCTTGGATGTTTAGAATGATACCTGGATACAAATCATCTTCATATCTGAGTATACACCATTTATCAATCAGCTCTGGACTTTCCCATTGGATTTCGTTTCCTGGATTTCCCCCACCAGCTGGCTGTGACGCAGCCATTTCCATCTTCTGTACAAAACTGAAACACTTGGTATTGAAGCACTTACAGTTAAAACTGCTTGCGTGTTGAGCACATGCAACTTGCATCACGAACCATCAGTTCTCCTGGAGCCAGGGTAGTGACCTGGTGAATTTTCATTGTTCTGGGAACAGCTGGTATCTGCTTTGGCAGTTTCCCCATTGCTTCTTCGACATCTTCACTTTTCACAAAGAACAGTTTGACACTTGTGTTTGTTTCGGACAAGGCCCTGAATAATATCTCTTCTGCATCTGGGATGTCACGGCCCTTTGCCACCATCTTGTCAGCTGCTCTTTTTAAGGCCCCCCCCAACACCATCTGGCGCTCCTTTTCCGTGGCTAGCCTCAAAAAATTCCAAGAACCAGCCTTGAATCCTCTTTTGTGAAGTTCTGTAGAGAAAAGGTAGAAGTTGCCGCGTTGCTTGTATTGGGTACAAAGTCCATCGCTTAAAAAGTGCAGCACAGACACCTGTGGATGTCGGGCTTGAAGGAAATCCAGCACAGGATTTAGATGCTGCCATATTGCTGCAGGGCCTTTATGCCTGCTGGGGGAGATGGTGCTGAAGCACACAGGCTCTGGGTCTCCAGCAACATACAACACACCCGTATGAAGGGTGGCCTGTTGATGTGAAGCTCCAAAGTGGACCGCCTGAACTTGAGAACTATATTTACAGCTGTAATTTTCCGAGAAGTCAATATGTAGCAAAGCCTCTTCCCCTGACATGTTGTTCCTCAGCTCACGGCAGAAGGCGTATTGCTGCTTGATATTAAAATAATGCATTTTAAATCTCTTCATATAGCTGTTGAAGAGCTCAATAAGGTCCTCTTGTGTACCCTCCACTGATTTCATGACTGTCACCTTCACAGTTGCCTTTTCTCCTTTTTTTTTATCCATTTCCTTCTCCTCTGTTACCCACTGGGTAAAAGAGGCATTTGAGGTGCTATTGTATGCACTTGTGATGTAGACAGTTTTGTTCTTGCACTGGACACACTCTCCATACATGCAACTCTTGCTGGATGAGTTGCAGGAAACTTTCTCTATCAATTTCTCGATGTTGTCAGCCTCAATAAGTTTCAGCTGCTTGAGCTTCACTGCCAGAAAGATGAGATTTTCATGCAACTTACACATGCATGTGTCACGTTCAGATAGAGTTGGATTCACAACCCAAAAGGGGCGAAGATGACAGAACAGGGAGTAGGATATCATTTGGTCTGGGTTTTCCGCCAAAAATCTTATGTGGATATTTTGTAGTGTATCCATCAGGAACCTCTTCTGCATTTTTAATTTGTTTTTTGTGAGTGTCTGTTTGGTTCCAGTGGTCATTCTACTCACATCATCCCTGAGATGGAATACCTTGATTCTTCTTTTTAAAGTCTTCAGTGAACCTGCTGGTCCTTTTTCTTTCAAAATGAAGACTGCCATGATGTCAAGGTCAAGGTCAAATTTATTTATAAAGCAAACTTAAAACAACATAGAGAGCCCAAGGTGCTGTACAAGTTTGCTGACATGCGCATATGCATATACATACACACACGGGCTGCATACATATATACACATACATGTATATATACACATATATATACACATACATATACATACACACTTGCACACATATGCACACATACACACAGACACCTACAGTACATACATAAGAACTAGTAAAAGAAATAATACAAGACTATATAAGAGATTTAAACAATCAGGAAATAAAACAAAATCACACACTAGTGTTAAAAGCCAGTGCAAACAGGTGTGTCTTTAAAAGAGATTTAAAATGCTCAACCGACCGGGCCTGTGTAATGTGGGGGGGCAGAGCGTTCCAGAGCTTCGGACCCGCTACAGAAAAGGCTCGGTCACCCTTTGTTTTCTGTCGGGTGCGTGGCACTTTTAAAAGCAAGCAATTTAAAGAACGTGTTTGTTTGACCGGAACATGCACAGTTAAAAGTTCTGAAAGGTAAGGGGGGGCCAAACCATTCAGGGACTTAGAAACAAGCAATAAAATCTTGAACTGGATCCTGTAAAGGACAGGAAGCCAGTGGAGGGAAGCCAGAACAGGGGTGATTTGGTCCCGCTTCCTGGTTCCAGACAGAAGACGGGCCGCTGCATTTTGGACCATCTGCAGCCAGTGGATGGAAGACTGGTCCAACCCATAATATAAAGAATTGCAATAATCCAGTCTTGAGGAAATGAATAAGTGAACAACATGTTCAAACTGGCCTACAGGGATGTAAGGCTTCACCTTCGCTAAAAGACGCAACTGAAAAAAACTATTCTTGACAACAGAAGAAATCTGTTTGTCAAATTTAAAACCACTGTCCTGCTCTCACTGATGTGTAAAATTCTTGTTTGAAAATCCAAGGGAGGCACTTGCAAATTTCTGCAACCTGTATTTTTTCATGAGCCTCCCTGTCATGACTTTGGCAATCAGCTGCTTTTCTCTGTTCTTGGTGGCTTTTTTGTATTTATTCATGATATTTTGAATGAGTGACTCATGGTAAAGTAAGGTTTTTTTGATCTGGGGGTTGACAGTGCAATTTGAAGTGAGTCGCGTTATTTTTGACCATGGTGAATCTGAATATTTCTTTGAACGTTGGCACCTTTTTTTTGTATTTTTCTTTGCTTTTTCTTTTTTTTAAAGTCTTTTCTGCAGTTTCACTATTTGCCTCTTGAGCTTATTTTTTTTCTCTTCTGTACTTCTTCCTAGCCACCAGGCGTTGCCAACAAAACAAGAAAATGAAAGATGATCTGGGTGTGAAAAGATGTGCCGTTTTCCTCCTGCCCTCCCTGTTTCTAAAATGACATTAGGGAAAATGACAGATTCGCATAAATCTTTACTACCCATTGCCTTAACCTTGAAGATCTTGGCTGTGAAGGCTGCTCTGGATCATCTTCCTGATTTGGACTCTGTGGTGGAGTACTCAAGTTCTTGAGCACTCCTTTCCTCTCCTTGCTCCTGTGGTAAGCTTCTCTCCACAATTTCCTTTTCTTACGCCATTCTCTTTCACTCAGTTCTTGAATTGGTTTCTTCTTCCCTGCCTCTACAGTCTTTCTCCATCTCTCACGCTCACTCTGCAGGTATCTCTCCCTCCTTTCAGGATCAGCTTTAAGGCATTCCCGATATTTCCTCTGCCTTTCTGCTGCTGTTATTGGTGCCATCTTACTCACAGCTTGACATTGAACATAAATCACATTCAGAAATTTTCATATCGTTACATCCCTAATATGGAGAAGAGACTAATGGAATCAATCAAGACAGGGTGCTGCTTGTTTCTTTGATAAGAGGTTGCTGAAGGTTCACAAGTGCGCAGCACAATTGAACAAGAACTTCAGCAGAACTTCTTAGGTGGGAGGGGATCATGTGAAGGATCCTGAAATCTTTAATCCGCTGATTGGCCCTTTCAACATGCATCCTGTTGCGTGCAATCTCTCTGGTTGCCTTCACTTCACTCTCTGTAAACTTTCCGTGGTTGAGGAAAGGCGGAATATTCACAGAGACACCCTCAGGCACAATGTCTGATATCAGGAACCCCTTGTCTGCCATGACCATATCGCCTGCCTTCAGCTGCTCAAGGAGGCCTGACTGCATTGTGATGGCCTTGTCCGAGACGGAGCCAGGGAACAGCGAGCTGCAGTAAGTTATCACCCCATTGGGGGCGACACCAATCAGCACCTTAAAAGACTGCATCCCCCTGTAGGCTGAGTACACCATTTTGGCTTTGTCCATCTCTTTGGGTGCAGCCACCTGAATGTCTGTGCAGTCGATAATGATCCTGCAGTTGCTGGCGGAGGGCAAAAAGGATGCAGGCATGCTCTCCCTGTTCTTCTGGCGACTGGGCACAGCTGCCATCATGGTTTTGAAGAGCAGCCTATGCAGCAGGTGAACAATTGTTTTGACCACATTTGCCACAGTTGCAGTGCTGCAGGAGAACAGCTGGGCCAGGTGCAGGTGGGTATAGTTCTGGCGGACTTCCATCAGAGCCATGAACACTTGGGACTCTATCTGGATTCCTTCAACCTTCTAGCCAGAAGCATACATAATGGATCCCTCAAAGCGCTGCACCAGTCCCACTACCTTTTTGAACATGGCCTTGTCAGGCAGGCCAGTCTCCATACGGATGACTTCGTCACTCATCCCTGAAGGACAGTAGATGGCAACGGAGACCTTTTCAATAACTGGCTTTCGTGTGTCATCCACCTCTACGGTTCCTTCGTTGGGTCCTGGATTTGGATCCACACCAGCCTCATTTCCCGCCATCTCCTGTGGTGTGGTCAAGAAGGTAGGAAGATGTGGATGAACCATCTTGGGTTGTCTTCGACCACTTAAAAAGATGTGGGCCCTTGTCTTTGCCATTAGGGAAATGGCAGCTACAAACTCGAGAGTTTGTACTGAGCTCTGCATCTGCTCGTCTGCAAGACAAAAATATAAGAAACAGCACTTAACATGTAGTGTTAGCACTTGTGTGAGTGGCTTCTTATTTTTTCTTCTTTTAATCTAGAGAGAGGAGTGAGCCATGCCTCTTCAGTCCTATTTGCCTTTTAAAAACAAGGCATTTCACAGATCTGTCTTTTTTTTTTCTTCACAGTTCAACCATAGAAATGCATGAATTTTAAATTTTTTTTACCTTTTAGAATTGCAGTCCTTGAGGATATGGGTCTTTCTGTGGGCAAAAGAGCACTCTTGTGAAGCTGCGATGGCTGTATAAGCCAGGGATCACCAGATCTGGACCTCTTGGGGCAGTCTCCAGAAGGTTTTAACTCTGTTCTTGTGCCAACACACTTGACTAAAATAAACGAGTTTCTGCTGCTGCCGTTTAGGGTGTGTCCAAGATGCCATTTCATCTGAGGATGTGGTTTTGCCTGGTGATGTTTCCATTGTTCATTTGTTTCAGTTTATTTTAATTTGTTATTAAAATGCTGTTTTATTTCATTAAAGTCTGTGTCTATATTTTTTAATTACTTGTAAACACTTTGATACAAAAAAACACAGTTGAATGTTATGAATGAAAGTATTTTATTTGACATGGTACATAAATCCAATAGTCTCATTGCAAACAGAACTCAGTGGAACAAGGTATTATGTAGCTGAGGATAGAAAAACGGATATTACTTGTAATTAATGTACATTAAACACAAAGTGTTTTTTAAAAATTTCTGTCAAGGGTGACTGTTACATGCTATGAAATGTAACAATGTGTGTGTGTGTGTGTGTGGGGGGGGGGGGGGTGAATCGGAGATGGGAGATGTGGAGTCAATAGGTCATCTCTATGTTGTGTATTTGTTTATTTGTTCACAATTTAAATCATTGTGCAGGTTGGACTTAACTGGTTCAGTGGCTGGGCAGATGACTAAATGATTTCACATCACCCATCTCTGATGTGAACACAACTTCATCCTTTATAACAGGGATGCCCAAGTCCAGTCCTCCAGATCTATTGTCCTGTGCATTTTGGTTGCATCCTTCTCCAACACACCTGAATCATATGAATGGCTTGTTACCAGCCTCTGCAGAGCTGAATGCACATGAGGCAGTTGGCAATATGATTCAGATTGTTGGAGAGTGTATGTTCTAAAAACTGCATGATAGTAACTGTAGGACCTGACTTGGGCACCCCTGCTTTATATTGTATGTAATGTTATTTATATGGGGTGGTGTACTATTTAAAATTTGTCCAACTATGACAATTGTGGATCTATGTGTAATTAGGTGCCCAGTTAGTCACTGTTTAGATACTGCTGTGTGTGTGATGACACTGATAACTGAAGCAGTAACATTAAAAGAACACTTGACATAATGACCTCTGTTCTTCACTCCTGATCAGGACCAGCCGATACTGCAAAAAGAGAGACAAACGTACAAAAATGACTAAATGAAGGGTAAATATCTTAATTTGACTGATTTCTTGAACACTGATTAATTATAGTTAAAATATATAAATAAATATATATGGTGTGATAGTGCCCTAACTTACCACTTCTACAAATCAACTTCCTGCAAGGCTGTCTGATCTCCCCTTGGATTCTTTTGACTTTCCCTGACAAGTCTTGATTTTGATTAGTTTTTTTTTTATTTGACAGATCATGAAGAATACAGTTGCTAAAAGAAAAACATATCAATACATGATGCTCACAAACATTTCTCACTCCCTGCATCACAGTACGGCATAAGTTCAAAATGTTTCTTAAAAAGGTGGCTGTAAAACATTGTGCATTCTTCATTGTGTGGCATTTCTTTATCCGGTGTTAGTTCATGCTAACAAAAAAGGGGGGAAAGCGCCTACCGCTAGCTAGGTGCCTTGTAATACCTACTTTGGTTTTGGCTAAATATACATCTACATATCTTTTACCTAATCCGATCGAGCCATCGATTCCTGGTCTTGACATCTGATGGAAAGCGGAAAAAGTGCACCCATCTCTGCTGTTGTGGGGACACACCGGCATTTCGATCTGCTGAGAGAAACGGAGGGTGATGAGACGTCATATATGCGACTGTAGTTTTTACTCATTCTGTTTTTACTAATGCGTTTAACTTAATAATTGTGCGTTTGTTTTTCGAACTTATTACACAAAAAATTTTCATTCAAATCCATAATCAACATATCTGGAATCCAGGACAGAGAACGACTGGGACCAGAAGATAATTATTTTCTCCCCATTGACTTCCATTCATATTTTTTCGTCTCTTAGGTCCCATGATGCGGAAGTAAAGGGGCGTGACTTCGGCTCCCTATCGGCTATAATATATATATATGGACGTTGTAGCAAAAAGAAATAAATGAAATAATGCCATAGGAAAGCCAAAATGCACCTTATCATACTTAGAGCAGAAAAAAAGAAAGTATCTTTCTAGTAAGTATGTACTTCTGAGCTTTGATCAGAGTTTCTCCTCTCTGACTGATGATGCTCAGAAGCAGAAGCACACTAACGAGTGTAGACAACGTGAGTTAAGCAACGCAACTGAGACTGAGTGAAAAAAGCCGTGATTTTAGTGCAGCTTTTAATTTGAGACCTTTTTTTTTCATTTTAAAATTTAAACAATTTGGCGGCAGGAGGCAGCTTCACGCAGGCGCAATTCATTTGTTGTCTGGACGAGGAGGAGTGATCATCTCACAGGAGCTCGGACAGGCCGGGCCGCGGGCCGCAGCTGCACCAGGACAGCGTAAACTGAGTGAGTGCCTGGAAACAGAGGGAAGGGGCTGACGGTAGGCAGCGCCTGGTGAATGATGGAGAGCAACATAACCTTTATCTGTCTCCATGGACACCAGGAAAAGTCGCTAGATTTGTCGCTAGTCGCTTTTTTGAAAATAAGTCGCTAGAGGGGTCTGAAAAGTCGCTAAATATAGCGACAAAGTCGCTAAGTTGGCAACACTGCCTCCAACTTCTTCTACAGCGTAAAACATCTTCACTGCAAACACCAACACCTCCATGACTTAATCCACATCCGTTTTTTCTTTTTAAGAGCAAACAGCGGCACAGATAGGAGCAGCGAGCAACCATGTTTGTCTCAGTTTGTCTGCACTGACCCCGTGTTCACACCGGACGCAAATAAAATTATTTGCACGAATGAATTACATGTTAAGTCAATGTACAGGCACGAATAGATGCGCCTTTGCTTGCTCTGCAGCTCACTGCTCTCTTCAATAGTAAAGAAGGGAGCGCTTTTCATAGATAAAATCACAAAGTGCTGCACATAAACACGGTGGAACAATACCATAAATTTAGGTCTGAAAAGCCAGTCAGACAAAACCTTATTAACCAAAAGCTGCAGATCTCTGCAGAGTGTTTGATGGGGTGAAACGTCACAACGCCGACACTCTGCAGCACGAACCGGAGTTCCCGGAGGAATATGCAGCTCTGTCCTCACTACAGAAATAAATTGAGGTTGTTTGTTATAAAACGTCAATATAATTCAATATGAGTCTGTGGTCAGACTAGTGTAGTATTCAGTTTGGTCAGAAGATGACGCTCCAGTACCAGGAGTTCAGACTCAGCAGATGTCAACAAACACGCTGTGTGTGTTGTGGTTGTGAACCGGTTGAAAGCAGCAGGAAAGCTGACAGTTGGGAGTTGCATTTAATCAGCTGGTTAAATGTTGAGAGGTGGAGGTGAGGAGACGGCAGAGACTATAAGAAAACTGAGCTACAATAGCTAGCGACAACAGCCACGTTTTTTTGTTGGAAGTTGTTGGACATTTTGGTGGAAGTCAAGCTAGCTGCGGCTAGCTTACTCACCGAAGGCAGGTGGACTGACGCTCCACAGACGGAATACAGCGCCTGTAGTTTGTATCCTGGAGGGATATGCAGCACCGATCCCCCCCGACAGAAGCCCATCAAAGTGGGCTGGGAAATCCTCCTGGATCAGCTGATGAAATTCAACAAGCTCCGAGACCTCTGGAGAATCTGGTGGGTCCAAACACGCCGGCGTCTTCGGTTCTCCTACTTCCAAAGCAGGTAAAACGCCACAGCTCTCTCAAAGTTCTAAAATAACGTGCCATGTTCACCTGACTGAGGTGACTGACAAGTGACAAACCACGCGAATTTAGCATTTTATTCGCGCGTATTATTCGCTCCATTCACACGGAAAAAACTAAATGTAGGCGCGTACGCAAATGGGTGTGAACACGGGGTGAGATGGTCATGGTTAGTTGTGAGCGCGCGCCCTCGCACACGAGGATGGTTGGTGCGCGACAGACAGCAGTGGAGTTTGATGGACATAAAAATCATTCAATCAATCAGACGGTTACTTAAAACTCCATCCAATGAAATTAATCTAATTGGAAGAAAAATAAATTAATTGGCTGCGATCGGGGAGTGAAGAAGACTTGAAGCAATATAGTAAAAAATGATCCACCCTGCCTTTAAATGGCTGTTTGTGGTGCGTCATGGATCAGTTATGGCTGTACGCGCATGTGTGTGTGTTTTATTTCACTATGTTGGTCTTACTGGGCAGCAAAGACTGATAGGGATTTTTTTTTTAGATTGCGAAATGTGATGCGATACGTGATTCTGAATGTTATTGGAGGTGAAACACTTGAAAATAAATTTGGCACACCCAGTATTTGCTGGTGTACACCTAATATCTTTGTTAATGCAACGCAAATGGTGCGTACAACGGTTTTCTGACCTTTTTTTCCCACAATGCAATGAGTGTTCATCACGTGGTCTTGCGAGCTCTATTGCTCCAAAAAGACATTTGAATATTTGCTCTTAAATTTCACACATAATTCAAATAAATTTGAATATCCATTTGAGTAATGTGCCTGTCAGGAAGTTTAATGTCTATGATACAGTACTCATGTAGGCTTCAGTAACTTCTGTCTCAGAACCTTGGAGGATATATGTGCTCTTACACAGCCAAGTTATGACAAAGCTATAAACCTTCTCAAACACCTGAACTAACAGGTCGCATGTTAGATGTTATTATGCTATTTGTATGATATGCAATTTAATTTGTATTGTTAACAATCCATATCAGAATGGACAATAGTCTCACGCACATCCCAGAAGAATGAACTGGGTGCTGGATGCAAAATGGAGCACAAACTGGAAAAATAGAGATCCTCACACCCGGTTGCTCAGAAGAATTTAATCTGTGATGTTTCGGGCTCGTGCCTTTTTGTCTGACGAAGGCCCGAAACGTCACAGATTAAATTCTTCTGAGGAGCAACCTGGTGTGCGGATCTCTATTTTTCCAGTTTAACAATCTATATCAGACATTTGAAATTTAAAGACAATTTACTAATATTAAATAAATATAGAATAAATAGTAAAAATAGAAATATAACAATTGGTAACAAAAAATTCTAAAAAAGATTGCATGCATATATATATATATATATATATATATATATATACATATATATGTGTATGTGTATACATACATACAAACATACATATCAATTCTTTTTTAACAGGACCAAGGCCCCTTGCAGAGGTACGCACAAATTAACAATGATGTGCCTATCCTGAGGATGTTTTTCTCTGGAGGAGATCTGAAACCAGCCTTCAGGCTATCCAGGAACAGCATCGCCATGCTGCTCCAGATACTGCCCCGGGAAAAAGGCCATGGATGGAGTCATGAAGTTGAGGTGCTGGTCACGCTCTACTGGCTTGCCTGTGGATCGTCGTACAGGGTAACGGCAGACATCTTTGCCATGCCACTCGCCACAGTGTGCAGGGTAGTACACACCATTGTGGAGGAAATGATGACCATCCTCCACACAGTCATTCATTTTCCCACAGGAGACCAGATGGAGGAAGTGGGGGCTGGCTTTGCAGACCTTGCTGGCCATGGTGCCTTTTGGTCTGCTGCGGGGGCCATTGATGGGTGCCATATTAGGATTCTTCCTCCTGCAGAGCCACAGAGGAGGAGTTATGTCAACAGGAAGCTTTTCCCTCAGTCAACCTGCAGGGCATTTGTGATGCCAGAGGAAGATTCGTTGACGTCTATATTGGCCAACCAGGATTAGTGCATGATGCACTTGTCCTCAGAAGATCCCCGATGTACCGCGAGGCCCTATATCCACCAGCTGGGTGCTTCCTGTTGGGAGATGGAGGATACCCGTGCCTGCAGCGTCCTGTTGCAATCATGACACCATATCGCCAGCCTGCAGCAAGTAAGAAAAACACACACACACACAGTTCTTACTTGAATGACTTTTAAATACAACAATAAATTAAAACCGCAAGCGGCAATGAAGGCCCTCGCTCCTCAGGCGCCGCTCCGGCCTATGCACCGCCTCCCTCAGTGCAACTTCACCCTCACTTGAAGAAAGTTGTGCCTACTCAGGGGTTTAATCGGAATGCAAGTGACCATGTAGGCCAAAGAAGTCACTTCCTGTTTTCAGGGGGCGTGGACATGATGTCATCACATCATGTGAAACAGATCAATGTATGCCTGTCATCATCTGTGCCAAGTTTGGTTGAAATCTGCCCATTGTGTGTGTCATTTACAGGCACTTCCTGTCACAAGGGGGCGGGGCTAATGAGATGGTAATATAGGTTCGGTCTCCATCTGTCCAGCATTACACATAGCAAATTTGGTGCAGATAAAAGGTTTTCTTCCCGAGTTATATCAGTTAGCAACATTCCAGGGGGCGCAATAGAGCCCTTTTTTTAGAAATTCAAAACATGTTTATGTAAATCAGTTCAGAGGATGAGCATCATCATCCGTAGCAAGTTTGGTGGAGATCGGATCTTTCTTTGTGTCATTTCCATGTACTTCCTGTTTCCATGGCGTGGGCTGATATTCGCCATGTTTACGTTTGGCGTATCGACTTGAGTTTTTTACTGTGGCATCATGGAAGGGTTTGATATGTTTCGAACCAGTTAAACATTTATCGGCTTAATCATTGATGTTCTGGACCCCAGAAAGTGAAAACTAAGACTTTCTGTTCCCAGGGGGTGGGGCTAAGGCAAAAACCGGAAATGGCGATGTGGATGTGTTCAGCATCCGACTGGCATTAAATCTAGCAAATTTGGTGCAGATATCTGGTTTTATGGCCAATTTATATCAATTTAGATATTCATGGCCAGTGTTCCAGCTATGAGGTTCCAGCTCGCCATTCATGCACATGCACTGAAACACACATAACGTGTACTACTATGGTAACACACATAATGACACAATACAACATTTTCAACCAATGCTCAAACATAGAACAGTTTTATCATGATATGATATAAATAATACAACATGGTGCATGCTTATGTTCATCAACATCAAACATGATAGAAACATTATAATCATATGAACATAAAGTTTGTAAAACTGTGTGTTTTGTTATTGATTCTTTTCCAGCAAAAATCTAGTGAAAAAATCTCCACATACTTCATCTGTACAAATGTCAACATTGACATTTGTCATTCTCCTGTCTTCAGTAGTTGCTTTCCATTTCCAGCACCTTCTGAAGACTACACCAGGTTAAACAATAGTCTATTTACAGCCAGCAAAAATGTAGAACAGTAAAAGTGAGAAGAGCATGCATCCTCATCTGGTTTGGCAGTTCCAGGATTTCTTGTAAAGGGTGGTGAGGACTGCAGAGATTTTTGTGACTGTTGGTCAATTTATCCATAACATTTCCAAGTAATGCTGCATCACAAGACCATACAACATGAGTGATTTTAAGATGTTCTTCGGTGTCAGAACCAGGACCGCCAGATTTGGTCAGTTTCATTCCTCAAGTTTTAAGACTGTCATTAAATATTTTAAGTAATTTTTATGACTGGTTCTGAACTGTCTAAAACTTCACTAAACTGTCATGTCAATGTTGATGATTTATTGGGCAAATTACTTCATTGTGTAAGAGTAGGTGTATGTTAAAAAAATGCAATAAAGTCACTTTGGTGCTCTATTTTGGAATAGAGTAATGAGGTTGTAACTAAAGCACACAGTCAGATGTTTAAAGAGATATGTTTTTTATTTTGACTTCCCATTTTATTGTTTTTTAGCTTTGCGTTTCACTGTACAGCACTTTGAACAAGTACAGATGCGGGCATGAAAAAGTTCCCTTTTCTGCTGCCTGCCAGCCACTTACCAGCGACTTGTCTGCTAATTCAATCGACAGCGAAACGCCTGTGTGCCCAGGGGAAACGATTTCAGAGCATAAATCAATGCTTGGAACAAGGACGTTTCCACATGCCAAGTTTGGACACTGTGCGTGATGACATATTTGCGGGACAAATCGTTCAGCCAGTGACAGTACAGTAATAGTGCACTATTACTGCACCACTTTTGGCAGAAAAAGGAGGAACTTTTTCATGCTCAGATCTGTAGTGTTAATGTGCTATATAAATGTACTGTATCTTTCCTCTGAGTAAAATAAAGCTCTTCATTGTGTGAATAATAAGCCTCTGTGTCTAATGATCAATATTTGTATGATCAATTGAATTGTCTACCTCCTAGTTTAGACATTCATTCATTTGTAATTCTTCAGTGCATCTACTGAGGTAGCAGTTTTTGTAGTTGTATTAGCAATTCAATATGTGTTCCAGACTCTTACATATTTTTCTCTGTCTTGGACCACTGTTTGGTACTTTCATGATCATAAACGATAAAATGTTTTAAGACTGGTGTGTTGTTCAACAATTTTCCTAATCTCTCTTTAATTACTTCTGATGTCTGATTCTGATACACTTTTCTCATGTGCTGCATGTTTTGCACACTTGGTAACTTTTTGAGGGCCTTGGTTATACAATATGATGTCATTGAATGTGACTTATACAACATGTTATGTAGAAATAAAAAAAATACTCCAAATTCTTCAGGCTGTCATAAATATACCACTCACATTATTTAATTTGACCTTTATATGTGTTTAAGTGTATTGCTCCACTGATTATTATTACATAAAATAGGTCTTGAAGAACCATGACCACTGATCATTTTCAAGTCAGGGTTTCTCTTTCATGTTATCACATTTTGTACAATGTGTTTTTTGTGAAAATTGTCACTGGTGTTAAATTCCTTATGGGAAACACCAGTGAGAATCAGAAAGTCAGAATAAATGAGCATCTTCCGTCTCATGTATGTCACTGGTGTGACTGAGCTTTTTGGTTGGGGGGGGGGGGGGGGGGCAGTTTCTGTAGAATGACCCATTTGCCCTCTAAACTTTAATGTTGTACAACAATAGAAATGGTCAACCATGCTACAGTTCCATCTCACAAACGTTTCTCTGATGCACTGGGTCCACAGTTTCTTTTTTCAAGGACAGTGGTTGATACAACGTTTTCACCATTACTTGCATTACATTCTAATGTAGTAATGTCCTAAAATTAGAGCACTTATCAAATGCTTCCATAAGAAAAATGATGGTAAAAGGTTAAATGTAAAAAACTACCATTATCTTTACTAACTAGTACACTTGGAAACACGGAATATGTAAAAAGAAAAAAAAAAGAAAAAGTCTTTTGTTTGGGGGGGAAGGGATTGACATGATAACGTTTGGTTTTTTTTTTGTTTAGTTTTTTTTAAAGAACACCCCTTTTTTAAGTTTCACTTGGAAAGTTATGGTTAATACCCACACAAAGACCAATGTAAAACACATTTCATTCTATTTGTTATTGTATGTAAAAAAAAAAAAAAAAAAACACCTTTCAGTAGCCTGTAGATTTACTTAATTTTACTTCAGAAAAATGCATTTAGTAGAACTCTGAAGGGCATCCAATAGAAATTTTGGTGATTAAAGAATATTGTGAGCTTCCTACGTGAGTGCTACCTGCATGCATGGTCGGCATGGTCTGTGGATGTTAATCTTTTTTTTTTTCCTTTCGATCATCCAGTCCCAAGCGATGTTCGATCAGCTCTTGCTCCGCCCTTCATGGTTTGGGAATTTTACTTTCATTTGCGCCAGAAGAGCTTGAGGTATGTCGAGAACTCAGTATGTAGATATGTTTTATGTAGGTTCACAAACAATTATTTATTTATACTACGTTATATTTGTTTATAGTGGCATACTTAAATCTGTTGAACCTGTTTAAGGTTAATTTTTTTATGTTTTTCTCCGTATAGAACATGACTTCACCGAGTAGACTCCCGACATCCTCGGAGCCCGAAATAAAGGCTGTGCGGGATGCCTTTCAGCTATGTTGTGTGAGTAAAATTATATATAATTTGTTAATATTTTTTTAGTTTAAACAGGGTTTAGGTTACGTGAGGGAGCCGAACTTTGTTCAGCTAAAATGCTGATTAGCAGCAGTGTCTGCCTGCTGGAAATGATCGCGGCGCCTTCAGTTTAAAACATGTCATGTCCACAAACGTAAAACAAACTTATTCTTACCGCTAACTGCCTTAACTACATAATTGTCCGGCCACATTTGAACCGAGATATTAATCTTTGTAATTTCTATCTGCTAAACAGCGTTTTTGCTGAGTCTAGTGCACATGTGCACAAAACACCTGATCGCAGGTGAAGCAGTAGCTTCCAGCTGCTTGACTGCTTTGGTCAGAAAAGATGAAATGATTATGGACGAGGGTATTACATAGTTGTAATTTTTTCAAGTTGACCAGTTGACAGTAAAAGTCGAAGTCGAATCGAATCGATGCCTCGTTTTAAAACGCCATCATATTGACTTCGGGAAGGGGGGGGGGGGGGGGGGGGGGATGCAGCAGCCATGTATATGGGGGAAAACGTTGCTTTCGAACTTGAGGGGGGGGGGCAGCAGCCATGTATATGGGGGAAAACATTGCTTTCGAACTTGATTAACTTGAGGCATCAGTTATTTGTTTCTCTTGAAAACATACAGATCAACAACGATTTGTAATAAAGATAATGTGTACGCACGTGTAATTGTTAAATGTGTCTGAGACGAACATATAATAAAGTACTCTTTTTTCTTTTTCTCTCTTTCTCTTTCTCTCTCTCTCTTCTAAATAAAACGAATCTCCTAACACAAGAATAGACACTTCCGCTTGCTTAAATTGTAAAACAACTCGTAAAGGTAAAACTCGTAAAGAGAAAAACGTAGCGACGTTTTTATGGTCAGGACGCCGCCATGCGGCAGCTTTAAAGTCACCGCGTTGCTCCAGCTCCACATTGAACCATCGGTATCAGCAGCTACACAACAACTAACAACCGTAACACAATTTAGAAGATGGACATAATGAAAGGTGAAGCTGGAAGACCAGTCCAGCATCCAGATCCTGGTGCAGATGCTTTCCAGTTCGCGTGACTACAGAGGAAGCCGGGGCTGATTGATAGCGGAGCGGGTTACGCTGATTACGGGGAGTCCCGGATAGAAACAGCTGACGGTCATGTCAGAGAAACCTGCTGCAGAGCTGTTCCGATCATCGGACTGTAGCGAAGGGATTTATGAGTGTTGCCGACTGAGGTGTTTCTCATAAGAGGCTTAAAGAGGAACGGAGCCGGTGAATTACGCAGCGATGTTTGTAAGGACCGATACCGCAGATACCGATACCGGTAAACGGAGCTCCGCCGGTGATATTAAAAACACTCAGAGCAGCTTCAGGCTTTCCTCTATGGGCCTCTAGTTTACCAGACTCCAAGTCTTCAGATCATTTTCCTCATTTTCTCTATAAAATGTTCACACATGATCAGGAGTCAGAGGTTTCCTCTTCAGAGCCAAACCAACCAAACTGGTGACGTCAAAGCTTAGCTTTGCAAGCGTCTTTGTGGGCTTTAAATAATAATGATAATATATAATCATGATTATTATTATCATCACCATCATCATCATATTAATAATAATACATCTGGGAGATTTTCTGATTGAAGGTGATGTTTGGTTACAGCTGTGATCTAAACCGTAAGACGGCTTTTCTTCCATGTAGTGAAACCAATAATGAGTGTCTGGGTTTTTATAAGAACTTCTCTAGTCATGAGAACAGATATGGGGGGGTCACACCACGGTAACTTCTCTCCATATTGCTGTTTAACAAAGATTAAATGAAGAGGTTACCTGCTGCTGACAGTTAAGTATCTGCAGAAGAAGAATCAGGGAGCAGGTGTTATCCCCCCTACAGTCATAAGTTTTCATGGGTCACAGGTTTTGCTGTAACACCGGTTTGGTGCCCTTTTTAACAACAATGCATAATGCAAAATCAACATCCATACTAAAGCCCACCTGACCCAGACCAACCCCACCCAGACCAAATCCTGCTGTGGACCGCTGGATGGACACAGCCAAGTGTGGCAGGTGACTGGACAACAAAAAACTGTAGGACAGGAAGTTCTCTGGATTTAAAACTGTTTGTTTCTCGGTGTAATGCATCATTTGGTCTATTGCCTTATTATTATTAATATTTAAATGTGCTATTTAAGAAAATTCATAGTGCTCCTAAAATTTTTTCTGTGCTCCTAAATTTTTTCATTTGGGAGCACTAGTGCTCCAAGTGAAAAAGCTAAGCGTACAGCCCTGCTTTAGGGAGACATGACAAGGTTTTGTGAGTCTATTCTACCAAGGAATAATCCAGAATTCCTGATGAGCCACCTTTAATCCTAAATATGTTTGAGAAGTGATAAAACAAATGTGATTAATCAAGATTAATCTTTTGATGGACAAGTTATTACCAGTAGCATTTGATTGTAATAATGATTAATAATCAATATTCAATATCAGTTAGTTGTCAAATGTCTGCAGTAAGTTTGGTAAAATACAGTGTGGTTTAAGTACCCATCAATTCTTGTAAACATATCAGGCAACTTATGAAGCGTTAAATAGAACCTGGAAGTGAACCATTGTAGCACATGATATCAAAAGTATTTTAATTTAAGTGTATTTCATATTTGTCCAATGTTTCGTATGAAAATATGTTGTTTGTTTTTTTTGTTTGTTTTCAGTATTCCTGTACTGATGAGGCAGTACCAAGGGCTACCCTGCTTGGCACCCTCCTCTCAGCTGCACGGGCTGCTCTGGACACCCTTATTAGGGTGTTCCGTCTGAAGAGAGCTGGGGAGAGGAGGATCCAGCTTCTGGTGGAGCAGCGGGAGCAGGATAGAGCCACCATCGAGGCTCAGGGGCGGAGGATTGAGGCCCTGGAGGCAAGCCTCGCCTATGTTAAAGATGGTATGTTTCTATTGTAGGTATAATTACTAATCAGGTATAATTAAAGAATCTAGGGGCAGGATGAAGAAATGAAACTTGTGAGTAACTTGAACGATGCTGGGGTTAACTGCAGCTATAAGCAAAAAGCTTATGTTAAAAAAGTTTTTTCGTAGTGCCAGTTTTTAGTGTCTTTCAGTACTTCTGGATTGTTTGCTGATGACAGAAGAATCCATAATTATTGCTGACAGTGTTTGAATCGACAGCAGCCATCTTTTCCTTGTATCAAAGCTGTCAGGGACGTGTATGCAATTAACATCACATACATGGGACTGTGATGGAAATTTGGTCACTAAGTTGTAGTGCATTATGCAGTTCACAGCTTGTTCAAGGCAATGGAGAGAGACGTGGGTGGGCTACTAATCATCACCCATTAGTATTAAAATAATGGATATGCTTGTTTATTCTTTTACAATTCCTGTCCCCTGCTCCTTTAATGTAAGTATTACTGTTTGAATTAGGGCTGAATGATTTTAGGAAAAAAATCTAATTGTGATTTGTCTGGCAGATATTGCGATTTAGGAAAATTGATCATTTTAAAATTGTCCCTCGGTATGAATGTGAGTGTAAATGGTTTTCTGTCATAGCTGTCTGTCTGTCTGTGTTGGTTCTGAGACAGATTGGCAGCCTGTCCAGTTCTAACTGCCTCCCCCCTGATAATAGCTGGGATAGACTCCAGCACACCCTGAATTGGTTAAACGGTAGAAAATGAATGGATGAATGAATGAATGAATAAATGAATGAATGAATATTGCGATTTAAATTTGTTGTGTAGATGTTTTACACCGCAAAAGGAGTTGGAGGTGAGGGAATCAGTACTTCGGCTGTTATTGACTAACTTAACTTGTAAAGCAACGGCGCACACATTCCTGTGCTCTGGGGCTGTGGTTTCGGGCGAGTATATCGTTTTAAATGTAGCTTGCTTGAACCGCTTTTCCAAGATCCCGTTCCCTGCCTTTAAGTCCAAACTGTCCTTTATATCCAAACCATAGTTGGATGCTGGAAGTCCCCCTATTTTTGATTAAATTCTTCTGTTGTGTTATTTTTATGTGGACAGTATACAGTCAAGAAATTGGCTGTAAATTTGTTCAATTATTACTGAATTTCTATAATTATTAATCAACTTTTTTCTTTTTTTACATGTGAAGAAGTGGCTGATGCGTCCACTCAGACTGAGGAGGAGTGAGGAGAATTGTTTTTTATTCATTTTGTTGTTGTTTTTGTTAATACATTTTGTTGTTGGAAAAAGTTCACAATAATGTTATATTTTTAGTATACTTTTGACTTTTTTTTAATAGATCTGTTCTTTTTTATTTTTTGTAGTATTGTTCATTAAAAAAGTTCAATGAAAATGTATCTATTTGTAGTGTGGGTTTTATTTTTTTAATACTTTTGTTATTTGTGTTTGTTCTTTCAATATATTTAGTTAATTTAAAAAGAAGTTCAACAAATATTTTTATATTTATAGTGTGGGTTTTAGTGAGTTGTTTGTTTAAAGAAGTTCTTTCTGTCTACAAGCTTCTATAATTACTAGCATAAACCAAAGTATATATTTTATTCTTTGGACTATGAGCTTCAGGATCCAGTTATCCCCATCACAGAACCAGCTCACTGGATCAGCTTGTTTAGTCTCTTCAGGTCTTTGGGTAGTGCTGTTGCCCCAGGAGATGTTGCCAAGATGATTGTTTTTTTCCCACAATCTTCTGATGGAACATATGCAGCATCTTGTTCCAGATGTAGAACAATCTTAACCTCCTTACCCCCTCCGTCCACTGCCTCCGCTCCGGTCCGCACGACGCAGCAAATCCGTTGCTATTTTAATCAATGAGCAGCAGTCCACTTCTCCGCCAGCGCTCCGCTCCGCTCCGACACGTCCGCTCGGGTCCGTCGGCCTCCGCCAAAAAATACGGATCAACTCTATTTTCTGGTCCACTCCGCTCCGTTTGGAGGAAGTTGCAAACATGAAACATCCGGTTTATAAAGTTTTTTTTTTACATCCACCACAGAAGAAATTGATTGCTGTGTATATAACTTATTGGGCATATTGTAGCATCTCAATAAAAACTTTTTTATGAAATAATATTGCGTCTTGTGTGACTTGAGAATGGGCAAATTGGGCAATGTGTGTAGTTCAATGTGCCGTATACATACTCCCTACAAAGTAGGTTGCCGCACGTCAGATCCTGTCAAAACTACAAAAACTGTCACTTGTAAACACTCATTTTGGAAGTTGAAGGCCAAAAGATTTTGCTTCTCGCGCATGCTCCTTTGCCTGCTTTGTGACTGAACGGAGAGGGTGCTGTCGGAGTGAGGCGGAGTATGTGTGCGAGGGTTTTTGCAGCCCGCCGGAGAAGACGGACTAGAGCGCAGCGGATCGGAGTGGGGCGGAGCGGAAGAAGTGGACGGGAGGTGTTAAGAAGTAATCTGCAGTACCGGTTCACCCATTACGCACACTACGCACGTTGCGTAGGGCCCCGCAAACTCATAAAGGCCCCGTGAAGGGATTAAAAAAAAAAAAAACAACGTGACGACGTCACTGCCCAGTCGCGCAGGTGTCCCGCATTTCCAGCACATCAGGCTGGAGAGAAGTGAGAGATGAAGCGGAGTTAAAGGATACGAGAAAAGGAGAAGGAAAGAACATGAGAATGAACCGCAGGAACAGCAGTCAGGTAACTGTCTGCTCTCTCGGTGGGAGACTGGGAGGCACTCGTACAAGTTTGACCTAAATTAGCAGGGGGAGGGGGGCTCCGGTCTCCTTGTGCATCTTGCTGGCTACTAACAAGTGAAGTTACAACTGTATGTACAAAACAATAAAAAAGTAAAGGCTAAATACTGACTAAGATTTAATTTTGTTAGCTTAATTACCAGCAGGCAAATATACAGTCGTCTTCAAAATTATTTATACCCTCCAATTAAAGAAAAGGCTATATTCAAAATAGTAATTCAAATAACAACAAACTAAAGAAACTAATAATGAATTTTTATAAAATCATAAAATTATAATTAAGTGAAGGAAAATATTGATTTTGAATTATGGTTGAAAATATCATTTAAAACAAACAAAACTGCTCCAGACACATCAGAGCACTTTTCTCATAAACAGTGGACCAAAATACTTGTAAGCAGGTGTAGAAGTCTTTTTGAACATTACAGAAAACACCTGATGACAGTGATTGTGTCAAAGTGTTGCTCAACAACATTTTAGCTTCGGAGCCCCATCATGCTTGTTTACTTGTTTTATTTCTTGTGTGTTTGTTTTTAATATTTCTGTCAACCACAAATAAAAATCAACATAATTTTCATAGAATTTTTATTTATCATTACTTTTGTCAATTTCAACTTATTTCACTTAATTTTTTCCTTCTTTAATTAGCGGGTATGAATATTTTGAGGACAACTGTAGATGCAGATATTTTCTAAGAATATAAGAATTGAAATTCATAAAATATTCTGACAACGGTGCTAAATTAATCATTTGTATGATAAATTATAATATAAATAATTGCCTACATTTGAAGTATATGAAAGTAAAACAAGCACAGCCAATTTGATGGAGATGAATTAATATTAGCCGTATCCATATAACAAGTGCTGTGCTCAAGTTTTCTCCGACAAGCAGCAGCACAGACAGAGCCAGGTTCATTTAGGACAGGCACAGATGCGCCAGCATTATCATCCAATGCAGGCACATCCACAGATGTGTAATATATATTTTTTTTATGTTTAAAACACTGGGTGTCATGTGCAACTATTGAAAGTTTTTGCTGTTCCGTTAGGAGGGCCCCTTACCAGAATTTTGCCTAGGGCCCCTTGAAGGTCCAAACTGGCTCTGGTAATCTGGGTTGGCCTTTTAGATGCTTCTGTGTTAACTTCCAGTCCAGTCATTTAATCATCTGAACTTCAACATGCCTTTATTACTCCTTGCTTCTACCAGAATGTTAGTAGTGCTTTAATTGTGTGAATGCGTATAGCGCATTCACACTATAGTTTTCCTGTTTCTCTTTATTGTGTGAATGCGTTCAGCGCATTCACAAGTTAGTTTTCCTGTTTCTCTTTATTCCACATTATTCATCTTCCGCCGTTTTTCGGTTCGCTACTCCTTCTAGCCCTTTCAACTCACTTCAACCATTCAGGTATCAAAACGTTCAGAAAATTCAGGATAGGTGTGCTATGACTTTTATAGTTGATATCTTCAACGGTTTTCAAGTTATTGATCATTTATTGATCAATTTTTCCCATTCATTTCTATGGGGAAGCCTTCAAATCCTTCAAATCCTTCAAATCCCTTCAAAAAACTTCAGCTCCTTTCAACCTCTATAACTTCAGCATATTTTCAGCTAGAAACACCATTCAAAGTTTTTTCAAATCTTCAAATCTTCAGCTTTTCAGCTATGACTTTTCAGCTTCATATCTTCAGCTAATTTTGAATTACGCCAGTTTACAAATTGTTCAACTTTTAGATTTTCAGCTTTTTCACTCCCTTCAGCTCCACTCTACTTCCACTCTAACTTCAAACCCTTCAGCTCCGATCAGAGTTCATATCTTCAACATAGTTTCAGCTAGAAACACCATTCAAACTTTCAAATACTCTTCAGGAGTTGAACAACTACAATCTATATTTTCAGCTTCATATCTTCAACCGATTTTGAGCTATGCCCTCTGAAAAAACATGAAAAATTGCAATTTTCAGGCCAAAATTGTTCCTCCTCAGGAAAATCTTGAACAAATGGCCATAACTTCTACAGTTTTCGTCACAGAAAAATAAAATTTACATCAAAACGGAGCTTGACTCGTTGGCTTCGTCGGAAACCCCAGGTCGAAAATCCGTCAGACGCACCGTTTTCGAACTACGCCCCTCGGAATCTTACAAAGTCACCATTTTGCCCCTATTAAACTCCATTGTAATCTGGACGAAGAATCCTAAAAGTCATGCAGAATTAAACTGCCAGCATTTAAATTCTGTTCCACTTAGGATAAAATAAAAGACATTTCTGAGTTCCTCAAAGCCTCGTGACGCTCACGGTGAAAAAATTATTTTGATATCTGTTACGGATTTCTCTCAGCGGACAGTTGTTCGGGGAGTGGGCTCGAGCCTTTTCCAGGCATTTTGAATGGAGTTTCTGATCCATAAGTCTGTGTCATCTGCAGCCTGTCACACACACACAGGTGCTGCGTTGTCATGACAACCTGATCAATTCTCCCTGCTGTGTTAATTAGCTTCACCTTTGACCTGATTCCTTATCTATAAAGCAATGTATGATGAAGATGGAGCTTTAAAGCCACTGCAGTCATCATCACTGTCCCTCTGTCCACTTAATTGGTGTCTCACCATGTCCTCACACCACAACTCTTCTCTCCTTCCTCATCCTCCCTCTTCTTCATCATCTCTCCTTCCTCCTCCGTCATCCTCCCTCCTCTTCATCATGTCTCTCTCCTGGCTACTGCCTCATCCTCCCTCTCTTCTCATCTCTCTCTCTTCCTCCCTCCTCTTATTGTCTCCTTCCTGGTTCCTCTCTCATCCTCCCTCCTCTTCATCATGTCTCTTTCCTGGCTACTGCTTCATCCTCCCTCCTCTTCATCATCTCTCCCTCCTGGCTCCTAGCCTCATCCTCCCTCCTCTTCATCATGTCTCTCTCCTGGCTCCTGCCTCATCCTCCCCTCCTCTTCATCATCTCTCTCATCTCTTCCTCCTCCTTATATGTTCGGTCCTCTCTCCTCCCTCCTCTTCATCTGTCTCTTTCCTGGCTACTGCTTCATCCTCCCTCCTCTTCATCATCTCTCCCTTCTGGCTCCTAGCCTCATCCTCCCTCCTCTTCATCATGTCTCTCTCCTGGCTACTGCCTCATCCTCCCTCCTCTTCATCATCTCTCTCATCTCTTCCTCCCTCCTCTTCATCATGTCTCCTTCCTGGCTCCTCTCTCATCCTCCCTCCTCTTCATCATGTCTCTTTCCTGGCTACTGCTTCATCCTCCCTCCTCTTCATCATGTCTCTTTCCTGGCTACTGCCTCATCCTCCCTCCTCTTCATCATGTCTCTTTCCTGGCTCCTGCTTCATCCTCCCTCCTCTTCTCACTCTCTTTCCTGGCTCTGCCTCATCCTCCCTCCTCTTCATCATGTCTCTTTCCTAGCCTCATCCTCCCTCCTCTTCATCATCTCTCCTTCCTGGCTCCAAGCCTCATCCTCCCTCCTCTTCATCATGTCTCTCATGTCTTCCTCCCATGTGTCAGAATGGGAGCAAACTCAGCTCTGATCCTAGAACTCTATAGTGTGTCTGTCTGAGAGATCAGTGGTTGTTGAATAACAAGCTAACGACCATTTCCATGTTTACCTGTCATGTTGATAAACAGATTAGAGATCACAGACAAAGCCAGCATACATGGAATGAACTGGATGGATTCTATTCAACTCTGATTAAGCTGTCTTCAGGCTACAGCCGTGCTAATGTTGTTCTCAACCTTAAAATGATTTTAGTTCAGGCTTCCATAAGGTCTATTCAGCCTTATGCTTCCACTTTTCAGCCTTCTGCTTGAATTTTTTCAGGTTTTCAGCCTTACGCTTTAAGTTTTTCCGCTTTTTCCGCTTTTTCAGCTTTTTCAGCTTTCGGCTTTAACTTTTTCAGGATTTTCAGGTTTTTCAGCCTTATGCTTTAATTTTTTCAGGTTTTCAGCCTTACGCTTTAACTTTTTCCGCTTTTTCAGCTTTCCGCTTGAACTTTTTCAGGATTTTCAGGTTTTTCAGCCTGATGCTTTAATTTTTTCAGGTTTTCAGCCTTACGCTTTAACTTTTTCCGCTTTTTCCGCTTTTTCAGCCTTACGCTTTAACTTTTTCAGGATTTTCAGGTTTTTCAGCCTTATGCTTTAATTTTTTCAGGTTTTCAGCCTTACGCTTTAACTTTTTCGGCTTTTCCGCTTTTTCAGCCTTTCGCTTTAACTTTTTCAGGATTTTCAGGTTTTTCAGCCTTCCGCTTTAATTTTTTCAGGTTTTCAGCCTTACCCGCTTTAATTCTTTTTCCGCTTTTTCAGCCTTCCGCTTTAACTTTTTCAGGATTTTCAGGTTTTTCAGCCTTCCGCTTTAATTTTTTCAGGTTTTCAGCCTTATACTTTAACTTTTTCCGCTTTTTCAGCTTTCCGCTTTAACTTTTTCAGGATTTTCAGGTTTTTCAGCCTTACGCTTCAATTTTTTTAGGTTTTCAGCCTTCTGCTTTAACTTTTTCAGGATTTTCAGGTTTTTCAGCCTTACGCTTTAATTTTTTTAGATTTTCAGCCTTACGCTTTAACTTTTTCCGCTTTTTCCGCTTTTTCAGCCTTACGCTTTAACTTTTTCAGGATTTTCAGGTTTTTCAGCCTTCCGCTTTAATTTTTTCAGGTTTTCAGCCTTACGCTTTAACTTTTTCCGCTTTTTCAGCTTTCCGCTTTAACTTTTTCAGGATTTTCAGGTTTTGCAGCCTTCCGCTTTAATTTTTTCAGGTTTTCAGCCTTACGCTTTAACTTTTTCCGCTTTTTCAGCTTTCTGCTTTAACTTTTTCAGGATTTTCAGGTTTTTCAGCTTTCCGCTTTAATTTTTTCAGGTTTTCAGCCTTACGCTTTAACTTTTTCCGCTTTTTCAGCCTTGTGCTTTAACTTTTTCAGGATTTTCAGCCTTACGCTTTAACTTTTTCCGCTTTTTCTGCTTTTTCAGCTTTCCGCTTTAACTTTTTCAGGATTTTCAGGTTTTTCAGGCTTACGCTTTAACTTTTTCAGGTTTTTCAGCCTTATGCTTCAAATTTTTCAGCTTTTTCAGCCTATAAGCATTATTGTTTAAATGTTTCCGCCGTTGAGCATTATAGTTCAACTATTTCAGCTTCTTTAGCCTTATACTTCAACTTCTTCAATTTTTTCAGCTTCTTCAGCTTCTTCAGCCTATGAGCATTACAGTTCAACTTCTTCCTTAACTTTTTTAGCCTTAGAGCATTATCGCTCAACTGTTTTAGCATTTTTGTTCAGTGTCTTCAGCATTAAATTAAACTTTGTGTGCTCAAGGATTTTCAAAAAGAAATCTGCAGGATAAAGTCTGTGTAACTGTAATTAACTGTCATTCTCTTACACATGCAGGTAGCTCCGTTGTCATGACAACCTGATCAGTTCTCCCAGCTGTGTTAATTAGCTTCACCTTTGACCTAATTCCTTATCTATACACCAATGTATGATCAAACTGGAGCTTTAAATCCCCTGCAGTCATCATCATTGTCCCTCTGTCCACTTATCTGGTGTCTTACCATGTCGTCAACAACAGAACTCATCTCTCCTTCTCTCCTTCCTTCTATCGTCTGTGCTCCCTCCTCTTGCCATGTCTCCTTCTCTCCTTCCTGGCTTGTCCCTCCTCCTTTTCGTCTCTTCGTCCTGGTTCCCCCCTCACCGTTCTTCCTCTTACTCATCGGTCCTTCCTCCTCATCCCATTCTTCATTTCTCATCTCATTGATCCTTTCTTCCTCTGGCCTCAGGATTCCATTTAACTCTGATTCAGCCATCTTCAGGCTGTTTCCATGCAGTTCTCAGGTTACAGTACTTTTAATGTTGCCTTCAAACTTAAAATGATTTTAGTTCAGGTTTCCATAAGGTCTCTTCAGCCATCTTTTCCCATCTTAAGCTCTTTTCACCTTTTTTCAAAGCATTTTCAAATATTTAAAGCTATTTCATACTGTTTTAAGCCAAATTAAGCTATTATTAAATTTTTTTTGCTCTATTTCTGCTTTATTTTTTTGGATTTATTATTTTATTTTTTCTTTTTTTCATGTTTTCTTTATTTGTTCTATTTTGATTTACTCTTAAAAAATTAAGAATGCAACATGGTAAGGGTTGCTTTAACTGATTATTATTATATTATATTATATTATATTATATTATATTATATTATATTGTATTATATATCATTTTATATTATTATTTCATTATTTTAGATATTATTATGATATATTGTATTATATATTATTAATGACTAATTATTACTAACATAATTTACTGTCACTCTGTTACACACAAGGGTGGCTCTGTTGACATCACAAACTGATCTGTTCTCCCAGGTGTGTTAATTATTAGGTTCACCTTTGACCTAATTTACACAGAATTACACAAGTAGGATTTTCTAATGTATTTCTCACTACAAACTCATCAGGATTGTCTCTCTGTCATGTTTTTGTGTCTTCTGGCTGTGTTCTAAACACCAGGATTGTGTCCTTATAAATTGGATTTTAACTGTTATGACACTGGGATCAGACTTATATAGTGGTATCACTCTAAAATCATATTGGTATCAGATCGGTCTCAGACTAACATCAGACTGGAATGACACTGATATAAGACTGATATTAGACTAGTATCTGACATGAATGAGACTGGTATCAGATTAATATCAGTCTGGTATAAAACTTCTATAAAACTGATATCAGACTTGTATCAGACTGGTATCAAACTGCTATCACACTAAAATTAAACAGGACTGAAGCTGATATAAGACTTATATTAGACTAGTATCATACTTGTACAACACTGGTATCAGATTAATGTCAGAGTGGTATGTGACTGATATCAGACTAGATTCAGACTAGTATCATGGTGGTAATAGACTGGTATCAGACTAATATACTGGTATCAGACTGGTATCTGACTACACTGAAAAAAGGGGAATTCCAGGTCTTTGGATTTACTGTGATAAATTTAGTCCATTTTACACAATTACTCCATGTTCCCTCTGTAAACACAAATTCATCATGTTTATTTTACATGTTTAGAAAAAATAGTGCATTTACTTGATATAATCATGTTGACTGAAAACGTTTCAATAGAATAACTGAACACAATTCAATTACAGTATGTTTGTTCACTACCTCTACCTCCAAGTTATAACATTACCCCAGGCTGGTTGGCCACCAAGGTATCCCATGGCTGACTGGTTAGTGTGAGTGACTCTCATGTTGGAGGTTGGGGTTCAAAACCAAGTCCTCCTTGTATCTCATTCACATGTGGTAAGGCACATTTAGTCTGATTTGCTGTTACTGGTCAAGATTAGTGGTAATGATGCTTGTTGAAAAAAGTGAAACTGCCTGTTTGTTAAAGTTTCTCAACATATTTTCTATGGCAGAGGCGCCTTCACTTCTGCCTTCAAGGGTCAAAGTGAAAATATACCAGTGACCCTTGGGCAAATCAGACATGTTAAGGGTGAAACTCAAATAAATGTAAAGCAAAGTAATTTGAATTATTCTTAAATATTTATCTTTTTCGTCAGAGCAAATAACATACTGAATAGAAACACTGTTGTGGCAAAATAACCGTAGTTAGAAGGACTACAGACAAACTGCAACCAAATATGATTTTTCAAGTTGATATTGTAGCGATTGCTGTGATTGGGTCCTGGTAGATGGACTGGTCCTACTGTCCTGCAGGTACTTAATGCTCCCTTGCTTCAGCACATCTGATTCAAATTAATGTATCAGTCAACCACACAGGTTTTGAACAATGACTCACTAATTTGAGTCAGGTATTTTGAAGCAAGGAGGCCCACAAAACCTGCAGGATGGCAGCCCTAGAGAACTGGATACTCTTGATGTAATGTGAAAATAATGTGAAGAGTATTAGTGACCAAATGGTGTTGGAGTAAAAGTTATCAAATAATCTGGGATAAAGTGATAACATTGTGAAGGTTTAAAATATTCCAAAAACTCAAATTAGTTCATCAAAATATATTTCAATCACTCTGTATCAACATGAAATATTCAGGTTTATTAAATTTGAATAGTTTGTGTGAATTTAACTCAATTTTTAGGGTTGCTGCGAAAGCAAATCATCTGCGTGCAACCACTGTCCACTATTGAATTAAGTAAAATCGAAAAGGTTCTTTTTTTCAGTGTAATATTGTACTGGTATGAAACTGGTACCAAACTAATATCAAACTGATATGTGACTCGTATAAGACTGAAAATATCTGTAAAAAAAACAATAATACAACATCACTGTAATATCACAACACAATCACAGTATAATGTTTTATGTGTTTAAAACAGTGTTTTCATATTCTAAAGATGTTTATTTTTGCTACTTATGTAACATACTTTGAAAAATTATTATAATTTATTTTTCTGTGTACTCCAGAACAATCCAACTAAAGTTTTCCAGGGTACATGTACTGGTACATCCATGTCACATTAAAAGCCTTCAGCATTGAAGAAAAAAGACAGTCTATATATCCTAATACACAATTATCAGTCCAAAAATCCACATATGTATGATATTTTGTGATAAAAAAAATTAAGTCAAATCATCACCTCATTTCAACCTTAAACTGTTTAATTAATCTTAATAATCAGTTCATGTAGACTTTAGCAGCAGGTTTGACATGTTTAAAGCAGAACTGACATGAAAGCTTCAGCTGTACTTCAGAGCTTATAGCCACATTTCAGCTCCACATTCTACTTCCTCATCAAAACATTGTTAATAAGGTGTCTCATATGTCCAAGAACCTGCTGAGAACTTTATTTTTTATTTAAAAGTCATTTCCACATTGTTTTAAATGAAGCGCTGCAATCTCCCACCCTCCCCTGTCCGTGAACGCATCGCCAACCGGCAGGAACCGCCCACGCAGCTGCGCGAGCTCCGTTTCTCTCTGGCTTCCGACTGAAGTGTGGGGGGGGGGGGGGGGGGGGGGGGGGGGTGGGGGGGGGGGGGGCCCGGGGGGGGGGGGGGGGGGGGGGGGGGGGGGGGGGGGGGGGGGGGGGGGGGGGGGGGGGGGGGGGGGGGGGGGGGGGGGGGGGGGGGGGGGGGGGGGGGGGGGGGTGGGGGGGGGGGGGGGGGGGGGGGGGGGGGGGGGGGGGGGGGGGGGGGCCCGGGGGGGGGGGGGGGGGGGGGGGGACACACGACTGAAGGTGAGTGCTGGGCTTTTCTCTCTTAATAAAACGATAAATTTGGGCCATATTAACACCTGAAACCATCTTGTAACACGTTCTGAGCTGTTTATGAACTGTTTATGAAGTGAAATGAGCCGCCAGCGCCGACTTTTCTCTCATTTTAACCGTGTTTTTAACCGTGTTAAAGTTTAACTGAAGGAGCTGTGAGCAGGAGAAGCTAACGGCTAGCTAGCTACCCAGACACGAACTGCTAACGTCATTAACCCGTTCTAAGCTGTTGTTTAACGGTAGAGGGAGAGAAACGAGGCCAGGAATAAAGAGTTTATTAATATTTTAACTGAATAAATTAAGTGTATGTGAACCCAGATAAAGCTGGCTAACAGTTACATTCACCAGAGGCAGAGAGGCTGCTTCTAGTAATCAGACGAGGTGAGAGAAGGCTGTAAACGTCATTATTAAACCAGTCTCCTGTTTTATTCCCACAAACGCAGTAACTCAGTGAGAAAAGCTTAAAGGGGGATTTTTAACTTCTGCATGTCCAATATTAAATATTCCAACTCTATGGAGTATAAGTTATCAGGGCAAGTCATCGAGGTTTCTTTATTTGGTTATTCATATTTATGAATAATTAAACAGGTACCATAAACTGGACTGATTGTTTAATAAAATTATTTAAACTGGATTAAAATCCACCTGAAGTGTCTCATTCATCATCATATAATGTATCATTAAAAATGCTTGAAGATGATTTTATTCATTAGTCAGATGGATTTGTCCTCAGTATTGTGTCTGTGTTCCAGTGACGTCACATTGAGTTATGTCAGAAAATTAACTGTATTTGTGTTTTTTCACATCAGACAAGAGAAAGTTACGCCCTGTCGGTGTCGAGTATTGTGGTAAGTACTACTGACTAATATGCGGCATTGGTTTTTACTGGAGGTTATGACAGTGGACGGGCCACCGGGAGGAAATTTTGTAAGGGGCAGAAGAGAAAAAATAAATTAGAAGTGCGGTGATGGTGCCACCCGTAAACCAAATAACTACGAAGCACCAATGATGGAAGATGAAATAAAAAACCATAATGTAATAATTCTAAAACCCACAACTAATAATAATACTTACAATCAAAAAAAAAAAAAAAAAAAAAAAATAAGTGTTGGTTGTGTTTTTCTATCCCTTATAAAGAAATATTAAATAAAAATAAATATATTAAAATATATATTTATTTATATTTATATTTATATATTAAATATTTAATTAAATATATTAATTTAATATATTTTTTAATAATTATAATATTTTATATTTAAATTATAAAAAAAAATAAAATATTTAATATAATAAATTAATAATAAAAAAAAATAAATTTATATTATATTAATTAATAAAATATATTAAATTAAATATAAATAAAAAAAATTAAAATCATTATATTAATTAATTTAAAATAATTAAATATAAAAATAAAATATATTAATATAAAAAAATATAAATTAATATATATAATGTAATTTTTTTTTTTTTTTTTTTCTCATTATTAAAATAAGTATAATTATTTATTTTTTTTTTGTCTTATTAAGATTAAATTTATTATTATTTTATAACAATTTTTTAAAATAATTTTTTTTTTTTTTCTGATAAAAATAAAATAAAGAAAATAATATAAAAATTTTATAATATTAAATATAAAATATTATTTTTGTTTTTGTTTTTAATTGTATTTAAAATAGTTATTTTGTTTTTGTTATTTTTATTTTTTATTTTGTTTTTTTTTTTCCAATTTTTTTATTATTATTTAATTTATTAAATTTTTTTTTTTTTTTTTTTTTTTTTTTGTTTTTTGTTTTTTTTTTTTTTTTTATTTGTTTTTTTATTTTATTTATATCTTTATTTTTTATAGATTTGTAAATAGATATTTAGTATTTTTTTTTGTTGTTTTTTTTTATATTTATGATAATTAAATTTTTAATTTTATTATTTTATTTTTTTTGTATGAATTTTATTATTATTTATTTGTTTTTTTTCTCCAGAAAGAAAAAAGACACACACCGTATTCCACAGTTGATGTTTGTGCTCTGCTCTCCCTTTTATTTTTGATTCTTTATTAATCACCACCAGGATGAACGTCACCTTGTAGAAAGAAAAACACATTTTTCATATTTGGTCATGAATGTGTCCAGCCTCTCTGAACTGATTATCAACCAGCACGTTAAAGTCCAGAAAGTTTGGATCAGTTCAGATCAAAGCAGAGCCAGTTAGCTGTAAGTTATGTAAGTTGTTGTGGTGGTTTCTGTGTTGTTAGTGAACTAACTCCACTGTTCCTCCTCTCAGACCATTTGACCTGCATCAGGACTCCGGTTTCTCTGGTGAGTAGAGTACATGGCGGTGCAGTCCATCTCATCACTGAATGTAGGGGGGTTTCATATTTTAACAATTTTCATTCTGATTATTAACAGTAAATGTTGTTGGGATATATGAAAGCTGCTGATACAGGACAGTTTCTGCATAAATGTAAATTAAAAACAAGCATAAAAAATATTAAATTGAAGTCAGAAATATCTTAGATGTGTTCTGTCTGCTCCCAGCAATACTGGGATGACTTCACCAGCGTAAAGCTGACAGTTTCCAGTCAGGAACCTCTTGTTAGGTCACATTTCATGAATTTAATGTTCAAAGCCAGATAACCGCAAGTATTGATGTGACTACTAGACTTTATATGACCTTAGATCAATCATTTAACCATAATCCTGGTTTTGCATTGAATAAATTCCTCATCTGATGTGGTTGACTAAATCGAGGAGGTGGAAACATGGGTCATCAGTGATGTTACATGACACCACTGCACTTCATATATTTTCTCTTGTTATAGATGGTGTGTGATGAAGGTCAGTTTAAGGCAAAGGTGTCAAAAAATAGGCTAGAGGTAGAAAGTAGAAATCCTGTTTTTCCAAACAATCACTGAACCAGATGGATTTAGTTAGCTCCTCTGCTAGGTAGATGAGCCTATTGGTGAAAATACTGGTAGATCTGAAAACAAGGAAGGATTTCTACACAAACTACTTTTAGTTCTACTTCTGACACCTCTGCTTTAAGGTCTGTGATCAATAACATTTAAGTATTAAGCCATTGTTGAGTCAATCGACCACTGCATCAAGAGCAGGACAGTCTTGCTGGATCAGGTAAGTCCTGGAAAACCAGGTGAGTCCAATCACTCAGTGATGTAACTGGTGTAGTTGTTGCTCCTGGATTGTTCAGGTCCAGGGACTACTAAAGCTTGTGTACTATAGTATTTTCTCTGGTCTGCATGACATCAGAAAAAGTCCAGAGCAAGTTAGACTATAATCTTTAATGATCATCAGTTCTGAACTGATGTGGTCTGTGTAAGACAAGCCAGGGGAGGTCAGGATCTTTTGAGTAAGCATTTTTATAGCATCATTCAAGCCTTGTTGCAACTCGAGGTGCAATTATGGAAGTGATTTCTATATTTCATGATATCAGTTATTTTTACCCAAATTTGGGAGCAAAGGAAATGTAGTGTTAGACTACACAGTGATTTATTAAATTTTCTTTTTATATTAATATTCTGGTCGTGATGACCTTGAAAGTATTTTTAATGTCTTAGGTGGATAAATAAACATCTGTATTGGAGCAAAAAAAAAAAAAAACACTTTGTTCCAACTGTAGTTGTTTTAAAGAGCTTTATAAATAAGGTTGAGTTACGTTAAGCTGGACTGTTTTAATTGGCTTTAGTCATTACAGACATGATTACACATTTAGACTCATACAGTGTAATGTTCTAATGATATGTGTGAAGCTACGGAAACCTCGATTCAGAATATTGGGATTATAAGTGGCAAACAACTCACTCAGAAATTTGATTGATTAAATAATGAACAGAATAAAACTCCAAAACGCCTTTCACAGCTCCTGTACACAGATGTTTCTTTTAACAGTCCTGGCACGTTACTGATTTAAAGCTTTTTATTATCAGATACTTCTTTTAATGTACAGCTGTCTGATATTTCATCTATAAAACCAGTCAGATGTCCAGAATCAACCAGTGGGTGTGTGTACTAAGTGGTGAAGATCTTAAGTATTCAGACTTCTCTCTAGGATGAAATTCCAGATGTCTGTGATTTTTTTAAAGAATTTGGATCAGATCTGAGCTGTAGAAATCAGCAGTGATTGATCCTGCATATGGTAACATCTATATTGGTACTGGACTGTTTTGTCTATAGTTAGAACTAGGGATGTACGATATGTGTTTTTTAAAATGATATCTGATATTGTCCAACTCTTATTTTCCGATGTTAACCGATGCCGATCTCTGCAGACAACTGAGAGGTCGTGAGGTTGTATCTCTCATATTTTGAGAGACTCAACTATATTCTGCACCAAGATCCCAAAATAGCCTTAACTCAGCCAGAGTTCATTTTGGACATCTGGCTGCAATATTTCAGATACTAGCAGGAATTAGCCAACATGTGGTTAATTCTAATGTTTCTGACAACTTTGTAACTTAACTAACAACTTAAAACCAGACATATTTTAAGCAGCTTCAAAGCAAGTCAGTCTGTGGCCCCGTCCCAATACCCGCACTTCCACCCTTGTGCCCCTAGAATGCGCGCTCCCGTTGAGGGGTTAAAGTGCATAGTGTGTCCCGGTTCTCCAGGGCTGCTCGAGAGTGGAAGTCCGTCACGCACCCTTTGCGCTCTCAATCCACACTTCAGTGAAGTCCGCATCAATGCAGACTTCACTGATGCATATTGCCCATAATTCATTGCTGCATGTGATGTTTTGAACCATAAAGGCAGAACATGTCCATGTTTGGTGATGAGCTCCTGCCTGTGGTGAAAAAAAAAAGCCATTTCAGATGTAAACATTGAAATATTTCATATTTTATGCTGTAGGTGAAATAATTACTGAAGTTTGCCCTGTTACTTTGAAGTATACTTTGAATGTTAAAATCCAAAGCATTTGAATAATTAAAGTTGTTAGTTTACTGATAAAAGTAGCTAAATTAAATTTTTATTTAAAAACTTTATGTATATAGGTAAGTCCCAGTGAGATGCAGCATCTTTAACAAGGGAGACCTGTTTACCTGACATAGTTTAGTTTATTATGAATCCCTATTAGTCTTTAGCAGTGAAGACTATTCTTCCTGGGGTCCAGATCAACATAACTTTCACAATCAACAAAAGCACAGGTTAACTTAATTAAAATACAATAGTAAGCAAACATTTTTTTTAAAAAAGAAGAAAAAACTAAATAAGTATACAATATTACCAAAGCATCTAGATAAACAATGAAATAAAGGATGGAATAATTATGTAGTCATACTTCCATGAGCCTTTAACTCATGTGATTAATACGGGTCTCAGTTCCCAATGTAACTCATAGAACTTATACATGTTTTTATGGACACGTAGACATTTATGGACATTCAGTGCTCATGATAAGGTTCACATAGCGACAATTTAATTATTATTATACATTTGTTTAAATTGTAACAGTTATTTAACCTGTACTGGTGAAATTCTACAGCCATCTTACATAAATTAATTCAGTAATTCATTAATTTATTCATTAAACTTGTGTGGATTTCATAACATCTATTTTACAAGAACAGATGAAATTAACTTTATTCAGTTTATGTTTGAAAATGATGTCTCTTCACCAGGAACAGAGATGAAGCTGAGTTTGGAAGCAATGACATGAAATGACGTGGTTCAAAATGGAGGAACCATCACTGTCCCAGTTACCTTTTTACCGCACTAATCTGCACACTCCAACCCATAATGTGTATTTCTGACAAGTGCGCACTTCATACAAGGGCATAGGGTTTTGGGTGGGTATTGGGACAGGGCCTTTAGCAGCAGCAGCTGCACCATAGTCACATGACTCTGAAAGGAATGCTGGGATATAAAGTTCTTCCAGGATAACAGGCACTTTTATACATGCTGGACCAACGCTGATGGACCAAGATCTCGCGAGATCTCATATTCCTTTACAAAATCCATTACTGGTGCTATTGGAACAAACGAGATCTCGCGAGATTTCATTAGTAAAAATAGCTAGAAAAAAACTACACCTATATTTTCTGTTATCACATTTTAATGCCAGGAATGGACGATTATATCGGTAGGCTGAAAATATCAGACAGCCCTAGTAATTACAGATATGATATGATGCAAACACATATCGACTCTTACAGTCTTATATTGATCTAATGATACTGTATCTGGGAAGCTTCATAAACAGGGACTTAGATTCAGAATACCAGGGTTACATGTGGCCTTTGACAAACAGCTCACTAAAAATTTGATTGGTCAAATCACATACACAGGATAAAGCTCTAAAATGGCTTTCACAGCTCCTGTAAACAGATGTTTATGTTAAAAACCTGACATGTTACTGAATTAAAGTTGTTTTTTTTAACAGATACTTTTTGTGCTGCCTACAGCTGATATTTCATCTGTAAAACCAGTTTGATGTCCAGAATCAACCAGTGGGTGTGTAGTTAGTGATGTACTAGATCTTCAGTGTTCAGATCTACAACTTCTGAGGATGAAATTTCAGATGTTTGTGTGATTTCACAGAGATGAGATGGATCGAATCTGAACTGTAGTAATCAGCAGTGATTTATCCTGCACAGATCTGATTAACATGAAACAAACCAGGGGAAATCTGGCATTTTTAGTTACCCCACTATGTACATTTATTACATACAAGCTGTCATATAGAAAAATGTTTAGAAAGTCAAAACATTTTGAAAAGCTGTTTAGAATCAATTTAATTATCAGTATTTTTTCAATTGTTTATGAAATATGTTAAAAGGAGCATATCTACTGGTTGGTTCAGGTTCTGGTTTATTAAAGGGGCAGTTTGGAATTTTGACAGGGGCTGATTTTCGAGTTTTGAGTAGCCAGAGTGCTGCTAATCACTAGAGAAAATTTCAACACATTTCACTCCGTGAACATAGTTGTGGTAAGTTGCTGGTGCTATGGCTAGCACAAATTAATAAACAGCATGTAGTCTGTCATTGAAAACAGTCTTATCTACTCCATAGGACACCTGTGACAAGTTATAATGCAAAACTATGTAAACGACTGTAGCCTATTGATAGAATAATATTCTAAATAAACCTGGCCTTGCATCAGAAATTATGCATTACATTTTGAGGAACTAGTTCTTCACCAGCTGCAAAGCAGCATTCATCAGTCATAGTTCTCTGTTATTGTATCCAGCTCATACAGGTATGGTGCCTGTTTGATTAAACAAATTCTTTGAAGTCTTTTTTTAAGTACAACACATCCACATGTCTTTCAGATGTGATATTTTTGACTGTTTGAGTTTATTTATTTCAACTCAAACTGAATAATGCAATCAAGATCACTCATGTACTGTAGCAGATAATATCACTATGCTGCCAAATGTATGAAGTAAAACTGTTGGTACTGAGACGATGAAGCATCAAAATTCAGGTTGTAAGGTTAGTTTCATTACCTCCCAAGGAGTGGCAAAGGTAATGTATTTACTTGTGCTTGTCTGTCCATCCATCTGTCTGAGTTCCTTCATGGAGGTCTGCACTCTCAGAACAATTTTCTACCTTGTGACTTTATTCTATCAA
>JALJCO010009630.1:0-27102 GCA_023101725.1 Atherinomorus stipes
CTCATTCAGTTACGTACTATGAAACTGAATTAAGACACAGGTGATCAGTGATTTATTTCTCACCCTGTTTCTGCAATGATTTCAGGTGCTACATATGTTGGGGTCCCACAGACAGTGTAGAGGGGTCCATCAACCACAGTGAAGACAAAGTCTCCCAAGTTTCAGGCTTTTGCTGCCGTCTGCATGTTCATACACCTAAATACAGAAGAAATACATGAAAAAGGTAAGGGTTTCTCATCATTTATTAAAAGAAAAAGAAAATAGTTACACGAGTTGAGAAATAAAGCAACAGTTGGAGGTAAGAGGATGACAATGAGGATTTTGACAGAAGGAAGAAGGCACAAATGAGGGAGTGAGCAGGAGGTGTGAGGGCAGCAAGGATGAGTCATCTCTCTCTGTGAGAGTCCATATGAGTGAAATTACTTCACTGTTCATTCACAAAGGCAGCAGGAAATGAGAGAAGATGGGGGAGGCTGCACTGCAGCATGTTATATGAGCATTTGTAGAAAGTGTTTGAACTCACCAGCAGGTTTTCTGGTTTGATGTCTCTGCACAATGTTGAGGCTGTAGAGTGTATTTGATGGCGTTGGCTAGATTGTAGAGCATGCCGCTGGCATCTCTCTCCGTGTATCTGTTGGCAGAGGTGATGGCGTCGAACAGATCTCCCCCTGTGGACAAATCATGATGAATATGTGGGCTGTATGTGTTGGGGACAAGGATGATACAGGAGGGTGTTGTTTGGTGTTTTCAGGCCTAAACGCAACCTGACAACTTTTCAGTTGCTGATCTTTTCTGCTGAAAAGGGTTTTGGGGAAAAAAAAAAAAAAAAAAAAGTTAATTTAGCAGCATGTTTTCTGTCTGCTCAGCAGCTGGAGGGATAATCTATGTCCTCACTTCTCAGCTGTATTGAAACATCTCCTCCCTCTGTCTTTAATATGTCCACTTTATTGTAATTATTTTTGTTAATTCACTCTCTTTTCTCACAGGCTTCTCTCCTTTCTCTCTCAGTTCATCATATTTCTGCGGTTTTAGAATCTTGCCCTCCTCTTACTTTTCTCTCGCTGTCTCTCTCCCAGAGTGAACTAAGTGGAGCAGCAGCTTAAAATAGGGCTGCATATTTCTCTCGTTCAGCACTGACTCAGACACACTGTCAGGGTTCAAACTCAGCAGCAGTTGTTTAAATAGAAAAACTGTCAAATGCCAAAGCTCAGCCTCTAACCACTGCATGTGCCCTTCTTTACCTTTGCTATGTAATATATGGATGCACACACTTTATATCCTAATGGGACTGATTTAACATCTCATTCCAGGAATATTTATATACAGCTGAGAAATGAGGCTCACAGTTAGATCCTAAACTATATCAGAGTTTTGTTGTTATCTTTTAAAGTTTAGAAACTTTTAGATTTCTCGGAAATCTAAAACATAATCAAATTTTCAATCAAGTCCTAAAATAAGAAAGAAATCCTTATTATTTAAAGGAGACGACAATGTTTTACCTGATCGCTGATTTTTTTTTTCAAGAAAATGATCTAATACCATTCATTTAATACTATTGGCAAAACTAAGCAAACCTCTTGGATTAGCTGGTAATATCTAAGTAAAATTACAGTCAATCATTTTCAGAAATCAAAACAAATGATGGTGTACAAAGGAAGAGCGGCAAGTAGAAAATCTCTGCTCTCCAAACAACGCAACATTGCAAACAATCACATGGAGAAACCAGAGAGCTCCTGAAAAATTGTTTGAGCAGATGAGACCAAAATACAAATTTTTTGGTTCAAACAATATAATAATAATAATAATAATGCTACTACATCTGTTAGGTTTGTGGTAGTAGTATCATGGTTTGTTTTGCTGCATTCTTCATCAGTTTAGTTAGTGATCAAAAAAGGAATGGATTAATTTTTAATTTTATTTTATAAGCACGCAGATATCAGTCTGTTTATAGAATCCCAAATAAACACAAGACAACAAGAGTTTACGCACACGGTAAGTTTTTTTTTTTTTTTTTTAAGAATTATAAAATAAATGCATGCATGTTATAGAAATACAATGTTAGCTTTGTAATGTCCAACTCAAAGTCCCAACTTAAATTGTTTGGGAGGATAGTCTGTGAGCAGAAAGCCCAGAGATGAAGCTGTTCTGTAAAGAGAAATGGACTCAAATAGACGATGAAATAAATATAATTAAGTAACAAGCGCTTCTATGAAATTTTCTCAGGTTAAATAAAAAATGTCTCTTCCAAAAGGCCAAGCAATTCATTAGTTACAAGTTCTCCCTTAAATCAAATTGACTGATTCAAAATAGAAAGGGACTACAGAACTCTAAAATGTGTGCATACCACAGGCTCAACTTCAACGTATTTGTTTCTTCCCTTCTCTCTCTCTCCCCGTCATGCTGGCAGCGACTGTTTCCACCTCATTCATCCATAGCCTCCTCTCGATCCTCCTACTTTGACATGCTTGCATGTACGCACATTTCTCCCACAGATTGCCTCTCATTTTTATTCTGTAGTACTCCACGCCACAGCACGAACAGATGGATCGCATTCCTAGCTCCTGAATTATGCACAAACATTTCTTGACTCAGAGAGCAAGAGAGAGAATGAAGAATGTGAACACACGAGCGCCCGGGGCCGCAGACTGTTTCTTTCGATCCCATACTGTGAGACTTCGTCATTTGCTGCACTGGTTGATTGTTACGCCTGTGTTTCTGTCACCAGTTCTGCTTCTCTGCTCCTCTCAGTTCAAGATAATGATCTCCATCATATGTCAGAGAATAAATTTATTCAGAATTTCAGTTTGGGGGGGGGGGGGGATATCCCTTAATAGAGAAGATGTAAATATTGCATTGCAGAATAGAAACCCACCTTGACTAGTTCCATGACCAGGTAAAGTTCACTGTAAGTGTCCACCTCCTCAATGAGCAAGACAATATTTGGATGTTTGACCCTGCGGAGGATGGCTACCTCATTCTGGATCATGTGTTCCTGGAGAATAAATGGATAAGTTAATAAACAAAGCCAAATGAAACATTTATTGAGAGGAATACAGGACAATAAATGACAAATAGAAGCCTGAAAAATGCTTTCATGGATGCCGATGTGCGTCACGCTTAAACCTTTAGATGTAGTGAAAGTCAACAGTTTACTTTCTGTCTCACTCTGGATGTTTACCTTGCCTCTGCATTTGCCCTTGTTGATAATCTTCAGAGCATACTCGCGTCCCGTGGAGAGCTCCACACATTCCCGGACGACCGCAAAGTTCCCATCACCCAACATTCGCCCCACCTTGTAGCGGTCTGATATGTAGGACGGGACAGCTGGAACCTCATCCACGAGAACTTCAGCTGCAGGGAAGATGCACAAGATTTAGAGCAGCTGAAAGACTCAAAAAGCTGAACAAGTTCACATTTAGTCAGTTCACTTTTTTGTGGCAGGTCAGCATTCATGGAGCTTTTTAAAGTTCAGGCTGTCGCATCTATGAAGCACAATCTGAATCCAGTTATTAAAAGTATTTGTGACAAATGAAAAAGGGTTGAATTTTACAAATATGCAAAGATAATATGCATGTTTTGATATTTATCTTAAACAAACAACTAATCTTCAGAGCCAAAAGAGTTTTAGTAACACACCACAGACTCAGGCTCTGCAGAGTTCTCTGTAAACGGTAATCAATCTGGCAAATGGAAAATTAAATCTAGAACGAACTGGCAAATCAAAATGCAAATATATGCACTGAATGCTCAGTTTAATATAATTCATGAATCAATTTAGAGCATTTGCAATGGTCCTCTGGGCTGTCTGAACAAATAAAATCAAAGATGAAAATGTCAGATGATATTACAGCGACCTGCATCAATTTGAAAGAGATTGATCTTATTTCGTCAGCTCAGTATGAGTTTTACATCCTGCTGTTTCCAACACAAAATAAAGCAGCCTTTACAAAGTTTACCACTGCATCATGGTTTTACAGGGAGGTGGGAAGAGGAAAAAGGTGTGAGAAAACTGTGTTGAGAACAGAATGTACAAATCAGGCACCAAAGGTCACATGCTTCATCCTAACGTGTATTTGCAGTGCAAAGCCTTTGCACTGTGGAGAAGATATGGAACATGTCAGCAATATAATTCTTTTTCCTCACCTTCAGTGATGAGTCCATCAGTTTCTTCCACTGGGCTGGAAATTTGAGCGGAAGACAGAGAGCTGGAGGAACTCCTGGGAGCCCTGCAAAGAGGGGGAGGGGGAGGCAGAGAGCAAGACAGTCAACTTATTTAAATCTCTGGACTGAAACTATCCTCTTAAATATTATAATTGTGACTGTAAGCTCAACTTTGTCTTGTTTTCACTTCTATGGTAGTAATGTTCTAACCTGCTTTGCATTTCTGCTTTCCTCCAGAAAAGAACCAAAGCAGACGGGACATAAATCTGAACAGAAATCTGTTATTTCTTCAGGAGCGTGTCCCTCACATCCAGGTGGGAAGAAAATGAGCTCCACTTCCTCTTAAATCATCATTCCTATCTAATTCCTATCAACCTTCAGTAAAACAGGATGAAGGTTGTGGAGAAACTAATAAAAGGGAGATTCCTCTGCTTAGTAAGTAGGAGGTCATTAAGGTAATAGAGAATGGCTGAGATGAGGCCTCTGCATCTATCTAAAGACATAAACTCATTACACCCTCCACCTTGTAACCTTCTGTCTGGTTGTCATGGAAGCAGCAGGGATGGGGAGCAGGGTTCTAGTCGGGACTATAAATGAGAATCTACCTTTCTCATATTTTCTTCACTTTTGACCACCTTTATTCCGAACGCTGTTGATGGATGTAGAATCTTTTACTTTTATGCTCTGCTTGTAGTTACAGAAATGTTTCAGCACATATAGTCCTTTTGCCTACCATCTGTTTGGATTCTTCTCTCCTGCCTCACACTTTTTCTTAAGGTCTTTGGGTTTGGATGCTTCCAGGACTTGGATAAGTCCCACCGGTGCAGCAGAAATGTGCAGTCTTGCCAAAAGACGTCACTGCTGTTTCTTGTAACCAGTGTGAATTATTGACAAGCTTTCTCTGTAAATGCCTGCACTACATATGTCATGCATGAGCCAGGCCTCACATGCAATTCCCAGAGATGTTGCATTCAAAAGGGTGACCAGTGGTCAACACTATAATGTTTGGGGACTGATTCCTTGTTTTTAATTAATGTCTATTCTTTCAGGTGCAGGAATTAATATATTTACAGCTGTTTTTTGCATTCACACACAGGATGATTCAAATTTTGTTTCAAATAAAATAATGTCTGATAATGTACGTATGATTACCCAACAGATGAGGTTTTTATGCCAATGTGTTACATCACATGGTAAAAATTCATGAAATACAGTCCTGAAAACAGTTTTTAAGATGCCACTTAAATCACGCCATGGCCTTAAGTTTACAGTAACAGTGCAGGCCCATTATACAAAATGTGTGCCCTTATGGAAAAAAAGCCTTGATTGTCTACCTTAAGCGCTTTTCATGCCAGTGAGGTGAAAGGGCCACTTAAGGTACCACCAGGATGTGCATCTGAAAACTATTTACAGAGCTGATCTGTCCTATATTCCTGTCTGAGTATCTGTCAGTGTTTTTACTCACCTTTGCTCTTGTGACCCAAAACCACCTAGCTGAGTGTAGATGTGAGTCAGACCGAGTCTGCTTTATGTAATGTTGTGTTTGGTCGGGCACTCATCCCGGAACAAGAAAACCCACTTAATACCCGTAAAGCCGACAGCCCTCAAGTGACTTATCTAAAAAAACATCCTCATTCTCCTTTTTTTTTTTTTCCTACCGGCTCGTACGTCAACTTCTGTTGTGCCCTGATCGCACATCCACTCCTGCCCTCTACACACTGTCTCATTTTGAACTCCTTTCTCTCTCCCTGCCACAGAGGGAAACAAAATACTGTTGCTATGGAAACTGTTCACAGAGAGGAGAACAGCAGCTTATGAGAGCTCCAGTGTGGAGACAGAAGCCTATATATGGCCATTTCCTGTCTGCAGACCGAGAGGCGGGTTCAACCTTCGATGAAAATTTTGTCTGTCTTTCCTGTGTGAACACTCATGAGACAGATGGAGTGATAGACAGAGTGACAAAACTGAGGGAGAGATGGAAAAGGTGAGGAATCATGCAAAACAATGTATGTCTGTATGTCTGGTCTGGCTGGTACAGACCCTGAGATTTATCAGGAACTGTCTTATTATTGTTCGACCATCCAGCCTTCTCCCTGTTGCACAATACGACATACACTATTCCTGGCTCCTCATCTCTTCACTTTTGCTCTATGAGTCACACCACTAAAAAACACTGGCAAAACCTTTTACATCATGGCTGGAGGTACTGCTCATCAAATCTGCAATGGCAACACTTAGCAACAGAATACTGATCACAATATAAATAGGAATTGAAGGCGATGACCGTGGTTGGCCTTAAATTTAGTTTATCTTAACAGAAACAGAAGTGTTGCAGAAGAAATAATGATCGAGTCTGTACAGGGAAAGAAAGGCTGTCGAGCTGAGGATTAAAAATGTAGCACACATTTACATAACCAACTTAAGGATGTTTCCAGCTTTGTCCCGCATGCTGCCGTCTGAATCTGATTATGAGACGCATCCTGAAGCCGTCTTACTCTTTGTCTCACAGGCTGGAAGAGTCAAACCTGTTTTCTCTATTAGTTTTGTTGGAGAAATCTAATAAGACTGACATTTTTGTTTTGTCCAAGCTTGCCTTCCTGTGGCTTATAGGTACACAACATGTAAGAGATAATATTTCATCGTCTAGACAGAAAGTAAACATAATCTACTTGACTCTTATTGGCCGAGATCAAAACTCAGCGGGAGTTCTGACTGTCTGTTCTGCTGAAGGTTTGTAATCATAATTGTGATATGCTGCAATCCCAGAGAACTGTGGGGATGTGATTAAAAGCTTCAGGGAATAAAAAATAATTGGGAAGCAGACTTAAGTTGTTTTCACCCCAAAAAAAGGAACATCTGGAACAGGAGTAGTGCGACAACAGACTGATTTAAAGATAAAAATGTGAAAAAGGCCCAGAGATTATAGATTTTTTATGACAAGTGACATATTTCTTAGGTAGCTACCCACAAAACATTTGTCTTTTAACATAAAGTGATCCAGGAAAATGATCTATAATGTCAAAATAACAATATGTGGAGCGAGGTTGATAAAACCCACTCCAGTAGTTTTCCACACCTAAACCCAAACAAACAAACTAGATGTTTACAATGAGTAAACACTCCTTTTGTGATCCACAAGACTGTTTTCTTATATGTAGTTATTTAAGTTCAAGAACACAAATAGATTTTATGTACTGCTTTGAGACTATATTGGGGATAGGGGAGATAAACACACATCTGAGGCTGTGTTTGGGTGAGAACAGCTGTTCTGCTCTGCTGAAGAGTTTAACAAAGGAGAACTGTTGATAAATGTGAAAATAATCATTGCCATAATTATCTTAATCATCATGCAAACATAAGGAATACAAGGAGCATGAGAAGAAAGACCACAAAATAAAAATGAAATGACAATGAATTTAATGACTTCAACAAATGGAAATGAATACATTTAGCAAAGGAAACACAAACAGAAACAAATGAGCCAAGAAGAGCTGGCAGCCTCACATGACCAAAATCATTATGTAGATGATGAACATCAGTATATTTGCCCCATTTTTGTTATGCATATAAATATTCTGAATCCCTCAACAAAAGTATGATTATCACACACATTAAGATGTAAATATGAAGAGTTTTCAATTATTTTTAGACATAAATTGAATGTTGAAAATGTCCAGAGAAGACTTGAGAGATACAAAAGAAATAGCAGATTCTACCATTTCTTCATGTGCTGCTGCCAGTCTCTTTGGCAATTAGGGAAATAAAAATGGACAAGCCATCTAATGACATTAACACAACATGAAATAAGAAATGTGATACAGCCCCAAAAAAGAAAAAAAAAAAAAAAACAACAACAACAAATACATTCTTTTGTGACATCACACTCACATGGATGAATGAGACAACATTACATGTTTCATAATGCACGCTTTCTTCTTCAGGACACGCTTGCTCTCGCTCACAAAACACACATGCGCACACAAATAATTTAATAATGAATCACCCAATGCAAAAAAAGAAGTGTAAGAATGAGAGATGGAACATGCAATTCAGTGGATTTTGGAAATGAATGACTGAAGAGTGAAAGGAGGGTGTAGGTGATGTAATAACAATTAGTGCTCAGTTTCTTTCATAAACACTCTTTCAAACAGCTGCCTGAATGTGTCACAGCTTCTGTGAGACATAGACCTGCAGTTTGTCTCGCCATCATCCTGTCAGTCTCTTCATCATCTTGCTTTAGCAATTTTCTTTGTTTATGTTTGCCACAAACCTCACTGGCTCCTTAAATCAGTGTGTGCACTTCAGGTTATTACAAATGTGTGAGCGAATGTGTCTGTAGGTTTAAGGGAAAAATACAAACGGAAAACTGGGCTGCTCTTTGTGAGGCACATGGCCTTGAAAGGACTAGGAGACATTAAAGGGGAAGGGGGGGGGGGGGGGGGGGTTGGATGACTTTGTGAACGTAAACTACTTTTTCATGCTTCCGTTGCCAGTTCTTAAAAATGGGTCACAGTGTCCACAGAATGGGCAAAACACACAGAATGGGCATCAATCTGCCCCTGAACAAATGTTGACTTCATGCATAAAAGTGTTGCATGTGTGAATGTGTGAGGGATTTTCTGAGCCATTTCTTTGAAGGTATGTGGATGTGTGGGATTGCAGCTATGCAAGCATGAAAGGCAAAAGGGAAAAGCCACGATGTCTGCTTATTCTGCTCGGGGGAAATAGGTTGTAATGGTCTGAACGGCGCGGGCAACCTACTTTAGGTCTGTAAGTGTTCAAATACAGACTCCATTCAGATGAAATGCTTGAATGCAACATTCACAGTGGGTCACTGAGATTATGTAGCTGATTAAAAATGTTTATATCTTTTTTCATCTTTTTAATATTTTGTTTAATCTTGCAGAGTTGTATTAGCTGAAATGAAAAAAATTAACAGATATAATCTTTATGGAGCTACGATGTGAACAGAAAGATAATTTCTTGTAAATCAAGCACAACAGAAGAACTGATGTGTGTCTAAACTTTAAGTATGTTTCGAATAGTGTTGCCCAGGAAGGGCACAAGATGTGCAAATAGTGACTTGGAGCTGGAATCGACTTTTAAAATAAGCTTATAAGTCATCTGCATGGGATATGATGAAACATAATTTCACACTGTGAAGTTAATGCTCTTTCATATGGGGGAAGTGAGAGGGGGATGGGGTGTGCGAGTGAGAACGGCTAGTAGAGAAACAGTCACAGGAGGGAGAGGGAGCTGCCAACAGAGCCAATGGAAAAGTAAGGAGGAGAAGGGAATTACATCGTAATATGTCTGAAGAGTGTAAGGCTGCAGAGTGGAGGGCGCAGATAATGGGCTGTGAAGCTTCCTCCTCCTTCCAGTCAAGCCACTGCAGGCTTCATGTAGAGTGTCAGCAAGTGCAAAGCCTGGAATAATCTCTTTAAGAAATACACTCTCAACTTGTGATGTGCAGAGCTAGAATTTAACTGCTGTATCAGTGGCTTGCACAACAAAGCTCATTCATGGTGGCTAACATCTGAGGAGAAAAGTTGAGGGTGGCAAAAAGATGAGCAGAGTGTTTATCTTTAATTCTTTTACTGCAAATGATTAGCTTACACACTAGTCACCTGACTAATACGTCTGCAGTTTATGGTTCCTAGAAACCCCAAAAATGTAAGCGCTTGATGCCCTTAGGCCGTTTTCACTAGTTTCACAATAATACTGCACTTCTAGTCTCTTTATAAACACCAAAGCAAGTTGGTTAAGCTTAGAGAAAGATCAGAACTATTTCCAAAACCCTGCACATCTGTGGTTTCGAGAAACGTAACATAAAAACCTTCTGCTGTGGACCACTTCCCTCCTCTAACACTCACACTTCACACGACCTCCCTGTGAAACTCCCATCCATCTGTGAAGAAAACAGAGCACTGCAATCATCTATATTAAGAAAGTGTCCCACGTTTACTCATTCAGAGAGGGGAGTTTATAAATGTGTGCACGTGGCAACCCGCTTCCTCTCAACCCTGTAATTTATGGTGACCCAGTTCCAGATGAACATTTTGCACCGTGTTCAGCTCTCAGTAGCTGCAACCCAAATTTGATCCGTTCCTGCTGCCCCGGCTGACCTTTATATCATATCGATACAAAACCTACAGCTGATGGCTTCGGAAGCCTGAGGGCCAGACTCTTCAATCCATTACTAGCTCTCATCAAATTTAGCACAAGACTGAGCTTGCCAAGCTTTATGTTCGGTTGAATTTAGTGGAGGTGGTCACTCATGCAAAAACAGTCATAAAAACACAAACCATTCAGCTATGCATGTATGCGACTTTTCAAATGTATTGAATGTAGTCTGGCATCTTTTGCTCGAGGGGGAAAGAAACGATTATGTCTGCATACATATACAGCTACAGAACATGAATCTGTCATGGAACTCAGGGGGTAAGTTGTTTGTGAGGAATCCTGTCCTATTACTGCTGTCAGAGTTCAAATAATTTAGACACTCACACATTCATGTACTGTGCGATTCCAAGTGCTCCCTGAAGTGAGAAGAGCTTTCGCAATTGGATTGACGTTCTGCACTGGGATAATGTGTTCTGCACATCCTTAAATCTCCTGAGCTTATGGAGGAAAACACCTGTCTTTAACTGCTATACTTCATCCATCAAATTCAAGCCAGCCAACTAGAATTTCCATCACAAGTATGAAATAAATAGCTGACAGGGATACATCAAGTTCCGGTCAGATTCCTTGAGAAAAACATATTACGTTTACGTGAAAGCTCATCTAAGCTTCATCGAGGTACTGCTGTATCTGTATGTGACTGCAAAAGTGTGAAGGAAAACTCAGTGTGAGTGTTTGTTAAGGAGGCAGAAGGAACTAACCACAGCAGGCTTAAAGTGCTTACAAATTAAAAAGCTACTGTGAAGAAAAGTCTGATTAGACTGAAGCTGATACTAAAAGCTTTCGTCATCACTGCCAAGGACTGGATTAACTTTGATCTTTAACATGCACACGCATGCACACACAACATCCAGTAGATGAAATCAGGAAGTGTGATGTGGAATTGAAGATATTCCCTTTGAGTTGCATGCTCCTGCTCTGCACAGTCGAATTTTGTCATACAGTGAACATAATGTTGCATCTAAACCCCTCCCCCAGTAGGTCAGAACATAGATCATCATTATTAGTTCAGGTGCTTGGATGGGGAGTTGTAATAAATGACAGAAAACTTGACAAACAGAAAAAAAATACTGACAAAATCAACTGCACTAGTATAAAATGTGTTTCTAAATCAGTTAATCAGTTACACAAGCTGACATGTACAAAAGAAAATGACTTCTCACAGTCTCATTTTAAGCTCAGATATTACACAAACTGCTGGCTCACAGATAAGGAGATCTCCATAAGTCAGTGTTATTTGTTACAGAGCTCCAATTTGCAGATGGAGTTCTCCATGAGGAACAAAGAGCGAAGGGTCAGCATGCATGGAAATGCAATGGAAGTGTTTTTACAACTATGAACACGGATCCTAACATTAGCCTTCCATTCCCAGAGCAGCACTGGATGAGGCCAAAAGTTGATGCCTCGCCCTGTTCTGAGACGCAAAAGATGTTGGGACGTTGTGGTCTCTTCGTACTCTAGCGACTCTAAGATGTTGTCGGCCTATGCTCAGTGAAAGCTTTATCCTTTTCCTGAGAACATAGAAGGAACGCGTTATAAATTTAGTGTCACTAAAGGCTACAGGTTGATAGTGTGTGTATTATGATTGTGTGCGTTGTCTGCATGTTCTTGTCTTACCTGGCGTTGGTTGAGGCTGCCCGGGCTGGTTGGGGAGGGGCTGGGAGATTTTCCCGAATGAGGAGTGGACATCTGACTGGCTGGCATCCCATTCACTACGGGGGGGGGGGGGAGAGAAAACGAGGGAAACAAAATGAGAAGAGCAAAGATGAGGAGGTGAGACAAAAATAAAAATGTTCAAATAGTCGGTTCTTTAAATGTGAACCCCTGCTTCCCAGAAGAGATATATTAGTGTGTGTAGCAGCAGCCCACACTCTTCCGCGCCCTCAGCATCTATCCATTCACATGAATGAGGAAGAGGGGAGGAGGAGGAGGACAAGTGGGGGAGTGAGGTAGAAGTAAAAAACAGCTCTAAATCTAGTCCACTCTTTCTTTTCTTTCTCCAAAACACAGAGCCAGTTGCACCTACTGCTGCTGAGATTCCCCAGTCAAACCAAAACTGCTCCAGATTTTAAGTGTATGGCCGGAAGTCAACAAACAACACTGCCTGTCCTCATTTTTAACCACATATTGTACTTGTGACATCAGCTTGGTCTACTTTTCCAGCTACAGCACAGCTCAAAACCCAGCGGCATCTTCTCATTAAACAAGAACATCACATTAATCAACATTACACCCATATCCTGTGTGTGGTCAGGCGAAAGGAGCCTAATGGCATCGTTAACCTGCCACAAAATAAGAGCCTATCATGAAAACATGAGTTATTGTTTCTTGGCAACAGCACTGTGATCAGAGGAAATAAAGAAATGTGGAGCATTTGTCTACAACAGTGAGCGCAAGTGGAGGTAGTCAAGTTTATCCTAGGAGGAAAAAAACCCTCCTATTTCATTATTCTGTGCCACTTCCCAGGCTTTTTACTTTTAATCTTTTTATTTCTGAGTCACGTTTTTCATTAGTCTATAGCCATAAGGAGTGCTGCATGTAAACACTAATAAATCTTCAGAGCCGATCTGTCTTGATGCAGCAGATAAGAAAAGCTTATTTCCCTGCCTTTAAAAAAGTCCTTCAGTGTTTTGAGCCTTAGTTTGGATTAGCCTACAGCTTTAAGGAGTTATGCAAACAAACACATTTTTATCTTGGCCACCTCATTACAGTCCTGATGCAGCAGGTAAGTGAAAGCTATTCCCTGCCAAGATCAAAGAACTTTCTGAATTATTGAAGACAAAAGGGAGGGGGGAAAAACACACCAAAGACTCCCCATTGCATCTTACAAGAATTTCTATTTCTTACACGCGCTTTGAAATATTAAACACACATTGAAATGTTGTTTAAGCCGTTCCTGAGCATCTTCATTGATGAAATGTAGCATCAGCGACACGCACACAGAAACACGTTCCTCTCAAATGACACTAAGCGAGGAGGTTTCGCGACATCTCGCTGCTAAATTATTGAAAATGAAATCGGTAAAAATCGCTGTTTTGTCAAGGTCATTTATCCGAATAGAAAAATCACCTGGCTATATGCACAATTGGTGTAAAGTTTTTTGGGGGGGGGGATTTGCAAAACAAACGCTGCTTCGGTGCTCCTACCTTCCACTTCCAGCATGATGAAAAGCACAGTGTTAGTCCAAAGCGGCGGAAATGAGAAGAGCAGCACCCTTTGTACGCGCTCGGTCCGAGTGTGGTAGTAAACTGTGGTGAATGGGAGACGGAGCAGCGCTGTACTACACGGGGGGAGGCGAGAGAGGCTGCTTGCGCAAACTCTGACGCGCGCAGGGAACAGAGGGAGAGAAACAGGAGGGGGATAAGCACAAAAAAATACACAGAATTTTTGGGATATTTTTGCCATTGTCTTCTTTGCTTCAACGCCAAAAAACCCCATCAAGGCTGAAATCTGGAAGCCATGGATGGATAAGTGTCGACTGAGAGAATGTGGATTACAGTCTGCAGTGTCTCATAATGAGGCTGGAATGGTCGAGACTGGCTCCATAAGCTATATTTTACCCTGCTCAAACATCTGAGGTCATGTAAAGCAGTTTAAACTAGGTGTTCTACCTAACCCACAAGAGCCAGAAGCCTCCTATCCACGTTAGAAGGAAGGCTATAACTAAACACCAGCATTGGATGTCACTGTCAGAATGACTGAAATGTTCTTCAGACAGAACAACATTCACTCATGAAGGGATCTGTTCAGGAGCAAACATAGCAATCTAGCTGCAATGCAGCTACAAAAGCTGGTGTGTTCGGGCTTTTTTCACACCTCCTGTTAAGCACATGAAGCATTTTCACACTTGCTGCCTGGAAATTTTTCAGACATCACCTGGAGGAGCTGTATGTGAGAACACAAATGTCCAAACCGGTCAGATCAGACACAGCATGCAGATTCTAGTCAGCTTGCAAAGTGCAGAATGTGGGATTAAGCCCAAGTGTCAATACAGCAGGTCACTGTCTGGAGAAGTCAGGGTAGGAAAAGTGAATGCAAATGATGTATCCGAGGCATGTTTTTCCCCCTTTTCGTTTTATCCAGCCTTTTTTGTGTTCACCACAAATATCACTCCAGAATATTTCTACGAATGACAACATATCTCAAACAAACAACCTTGGGTTGTTTCATTTTGTGTGGATAGTCAGCTGCAGAGAACTCAAGATCTGATCCTGCTGCCAGTCACAAAAAACAACAAAGAATCACACAGTTCGAGCTAAGAAATGGATATTTTTTCTTATATTTTCTTGTTTGTGTGACACTAGCATGATTTTACATAATTTCATGAAACTTTACAAAAAATAATTTTAAGAGGCAAGAAAAATGACTCATTCATGAATCCCAAATTGGTTTTATGGTTCACCGTAAGGGTTCACCCAGAGTTTTCCTTACATTTTTTTTCTTGTTTTCAGCAGCTGTTCTACTTTTTTAGTTAAGTTTAAGCATATCTGTAGTAGCTACTTAGGAGCCTCTGGCAGTCAGTTGATGCTCTGATGGGGAACAAAAGATTATTTTGACCATCATTACAGCATTTAAAGAAGCTATATTATGAAAATAAACTTTTCAGAGCTTTATTACCATGCCATAATGTTAGTTCCTCATCAAAAACATCCTCAAAGTGCTATTTTTCTGACCTCGTGATGTCACCTTGGAGGTTAGCCACCTCCTTCAAGAATTGCTGACCTGCCCACTCTGTCTGAGGAAGAAGTAAACAGCCTGCCAGAAGTTACTAGAAGGAGACTCTCTCTGAGACGGGCAACCATCAGCTTCTACCATAAGTTTTGCTCTAGAGTTTAGAAGAAAAGTTTCTGTTTTTTTCTTTTACATTTTTTGCTCTAGATGATGTCGAGTTGGAAAAAAATTGTCTGGTTGCAATCAGCATGGGAATTTATCTGTCATACCAAACGATGGATCTACTCACCAGAAGTGGTTAGATTTTGTCAAGAACTTTGTGTCTGAGAACTAACACAGCAGAAATAATTGGGGATTATGGGCGTCGTGGGCTTGGGCGCGGAGGACCCAGGTTCGATTCCCCGACACGACCCCTGGGTGTACCACTATGTACCACTGTGGATCCCTGAGCAAGGTCCTTAACCCCCCACCAACTGTTCCCCGGGCGCTTTAAGTAGCAGCCCACTGCTCTCTGATACTCACAGTACAGAGATGGGTGAAATGCAGAGCCCCTAATTTTCCCCTCGGGGATCATACAAGTATAACAAAAAAAAAAAACATGTTTACAGCCTGGTTCAAAAATCATTTTAGGTTTAATAGGTCAAAGTTTGCCTTCATGTCAACTGTGAGGGAGGTGATTTTTTTTTTAACTCACTCATTTAGGTGTTATTTACTGTAATCTTGAAATTACACATAATTAAGGGCTTGTCCTTCTGATTGACATGCGGCAGACTGGAAGCCCGGCCTGCCAGCCGGTGGCCTCAGTTAGCTCATTGTTTGCTCTCGGTAAGGTCTCAGTTTGTAGTAGAGTAACAAAACAGTGATTTAGTCAGATAATGGCAAGTCTAAGCGTGTCTTACCTTTACTTCGCCACTTAGGGGGCTAATCTTTGTTAGCTCCTGTTACAGTAGTTTCGAGTTAGCTCTGTTAGCCTTTAGCCCAGAGTACGTCAGCTGTCAATCATTTGCCCCAAGGCCACGCTTGCCCATTTTAGTATTTTCCGGAAGTGACGACACAGGCGACACGGCAAGATGGTGATGGTAAAATACGCCCAACTGGCTTCATTTTCTCACACGCAGACAAGACCGGATACAATGTCCATATTTTCTAGTGTTTGGGCTTTGGTGGCTCAGTGCAGTCAAGTGTTTTACTTCCATATTGAAAATTAGCCACATAAAAAAATGATCTTTGACACCAAATACAGTGGTGAGGATAACAATATTTAGCATAGATATATGCCTGTAGTTGACTTTTGGAACATTTAAAAAAAAGCATGATATGGCTCCTTTAACTTCCTCACCATGCACTTTGAAAAAAGGAAAAATTCTGACTGTACTGTCAAGATTGTAATCAGACAGATAGTGAAGAAATGACCCCCTTCCATAATGTCCATCAACACAATTCTTAATTTACATTAGCAATATATTGATTAAGTGTTTTTAAAAAGAAGAAGAAAATGGACTCTAAAAATGTGATATGGGACTGAAATTCTGTGACACAACCCAATACGTGAAACCAACTGGTATTTTTAAGAGAACCAACTGGTTGCCAGTGTTACTAAAAAATAAAAAATAAATAAAATAAATAAATAAAACAACAACAAAAATAACCGAGTCACAGAATGCTCTTTAAATGTCATTTTTAAAAGGAACATTTAAACATAGGCTGCACGTGCTGTAGCCTTTAAGAAGCAAACAACTCAATCCCCTACTGAGAGTGTTTACTGAGATCAGTCACGAAGAATGTGACTACTGAGAAGACAGGTAGAAAAATAGAAATAAAAAGATGTTAAATAGAAAACAAAAATACACGTAAGGTTCAGAGATGGACTCTTCATGAAATCTATATGCTATGAAGCTTCTGATATTTACACAGTAAACATCAGGTCATTTTCCTTCTAATAGGGAGGGGAATGAGAGGTTGAAGGACTCAAATAATAGGAACTGAACTGCTTAATTTATACAATTTTCTTCATGTCAAAAAGAGGTCTGCCATCAGCCCGAGGTTAGAGTAATATGGTTATGGTTAAGAAAATCTAATGGCTTGCCTTAAAATAAACATTTTCACATCTAATGCATGTTACAGGTCTGCTTTTCTAGCCATAAGACACAAATGTGATGCAGGCACGAAACGAACCACCCACTAAAACTTGAGAAGTTGTACTGGGTGTCAAGAAAATTACGTATGATTTCTGTTCATCTGCAAAAACACAATCATTTCCATTTTTGCCTATTTCACATTTTCCAGCTAGACTATTTTCCAGGTTAATGTGGGCATGATGCTTGCTGAAAACTTTAAAAGAAAGCAACAAACAATGACAAACAAGAATACATAACATGTACCTATTTCTCGATGTTTTAGTAGAGAATGGCAGTAAACTGCTGGAAATGTTGAAATGAAAAAAAAAACTTGCTGTAAGAGTGGATTAATGTACATAGAGTAGATATGTAGCTTATATTTAGGTTCTAGCAGCCTGAGGGGAATTCTTCTATTCTTAGTTTATTATATCTGTACATAAGCTAAAGAGACAATCATGAGTCAGCTCAAATATTTTCAATAACAAAGTAGAAAACAAGAGAGTGCAGCAAAGTGTCTGAAGCTGTACAAGTAATTAATGTGCAACGCAAAGCACAACTCAGGCTGATGGGAATGAATTCATAAGAAATAACCATTTGACCTGATGATGCCAGAAGGAAGCGTTAAATTAGGGAGCATGTAGTTTTAGAATTTCCATAAAAATAAAAGCGGAAAAAAGATTTGCCTAAGGGTGACGCTAGAAGGAAACACTCACAATGACTGGTTTATAAAAAATGGATCCAGATCACCCCTTGGCTAGTGGACAATGGTTTGAAGCCTTAAAGCAATACTACACAAGATTTCCAACTTTAAAATCTCTGTTTCTGACTCGTTTCAATGCAAATTTCTGGAGCCATGTTTGCACAAAATTTCCCAGGGTTGAGAAACTCGTGTTCCAGCCCAGGGCATCGTACGATAACTACATTTTGCTTTATAGACACAAGTGCATGCCAGCAGCTGGATATCATCACACTGGCTGTTTTTTGTTTGATTGTTTTATGATTTAGCAATAAAACCCAAGAGGATATGGAAACAATAAGAGCGAAAGTGACAGAACATGGAAGATGGGAGGCATGATAAAACTGGCTTTTTTTTTTTTTTTTTTTTTTTTAGAGAGAGCGTTCAGAGAAGGGCAGGATATAAGACAGATGCTGAATCAACCTTCAAGGGGCCTCACAGTGTGAAAATCTGCCAAGGGGGGGGGGGGGGGGGGGGGGGGGGGGGGGGGGGTTCAGGTGATGCTGCTTTAAGTATGACATTCTGGTCTCTGTCATCTGAATTTCCACAAAACTTTAGACAAGCCAAACATGGTCATCTGCTAGTGTGCAAAATTGAGGTGGGGAAAGACATATGCATATACTGCATGGGGAAAAAGGTTGCTCTAATCAAGCCATTTTAAGACCATGGGAGTTGGGCTATAAGTATGCAAATAAATTGGGTAGATACATACCAACGCCATCCAAACTTTTCCATCAGTGCAGCAGAGAAGTCAAATAAATAAACCTATGGATAATGTTAGTTTGGTCTCATTTATGACCAGGCTGTGACCTGCAGCCTTTCTGGCTGACACAGACTGTAGACACGAGTGATGCAGTGGTGGGAGAAGTGAAAGATGAGGTTTATTTGATGTTATCATGAATTGTAGTCCTTATTGTAAGGGCAATAAACCTTCACTAATAAGCGGCAGCAGGCATCACCTATTGAAACACTTTTAAACACACAGAATCATTATTTTCATCTGCACCAAACACAGAGGGAGCGTTTTTCAAACTAATCGTCACTACAACATTTTTGTCTGTCATAGATCATGGAGACATTAGCCATGTCTCAAACCACGCACTTGCTCCAGTGCACTGGAATTCAGTGCGTCGTGAAAACAGTGTACTTCGTCTGTAATACACACTACTGTCGCTAAATGCTGACCCGAATACAGCACTGCACTTACAGGAAGTGACGGACTAGCATGGCCTGCTGATGTGAGCAAACTCTACTGAACCGGTATAACCGCGGCCTCAAACACATGACCAGATCATAACTGCCATCGGGGAGTGAACAGCTTAGTAGCATTCTAAAATATACATTAGTAATAATTATGTCTAAATGATTTCATAAACATGACTTAAATCAGTACAATACTGCCTCCGCTGCAGCAGGGGTCGCCCCGCTTCGTTCTCTGCCATTATTCAGCTCTGAAAAGCAGTTCAAAAGTCCCGCCTCTTCCGCTACATCAGCAAGATGGTGTCCATTTAGTGCGAGTAGTGTGCTTTGTTTTGCACTGGATTTTTGACCGGTATCAGGGCAACATCCTGGTATTTTCAGAGCACTGAATTTTTGTTGAAACCATACTTGCACTCAAAAGTAGTGTACCACGTAGTGCACTTCAGCACAGTGTCTTCATAAGACTGACACTGTTTATCATGCTTCGCTGAGATTTATTACAATCCTTGACACATTATTGTGAACTATATTCCAGGCCATCTATTTTAATCATTTGTATTGTATAAGTTGTGTAATATAACTGTTCTGTAACTTCTGCTGCCTCTTGGCCAGGACTCCCTTGAAAAAGAGGTTTTTAATCTCAATGGGACTTTCTCCTAGTTAAATAAACGTTACATAAAATTTAAAAAAGATACGGCATGCTTTAATTTCAGTAAATATATCTAGCATGATGCACTGGCAATCTTGCAGGAAATGCACGTGTACAACCAGTGTTCAACCCCACAACAATATTCAACACATCAATGAGTTTAAGTGAATGGGTAGCAGCATCTTTTGATCCTGCACATCTCAAGCAAATGCATCTCATATTGCCTTTTATCTTCTGGACACAACCCTAATTACAAACAAACTGAAGAACATCAGGTTCTCTCATCTTCTCATCATTACACAAAATAATCAACATATTCAGTAAAATAATAGCTTTCTTTAATTTTTCTCACATGAGCAGAAAAATAGATTTAATGCAGTTTTAATGAATAAAAAGCTACTTGGTTGAGGGTGTCATTATTCCTTTGAAGAAAAGCTTAATTCTGTACGGGCCATGAAATAGGTTTTGTTGTTTTAAGGTTGTGCAATTAATCGAAATTACAGTACAGTCCCTTCCACGCGGCCCTACAACCTACACTCATGCAGCTGAAGAGCAAAGGAGGTGTGTTGTGCTTGCACAAAATATCAATAACAAAGTGTTTTTTGACAGAGAAATGCTAAATAAATGCATCGTGTTACTTAAAAAAAATTGTCTGAATAATTGTAATTTAAATATTAACCCAAATAATCGTGATAATGATTTTCTCCATAATCAAGCAACCCTATTTTGTTTGATTTCTGCTTTTTGTTAAACTCTGTGTGCTTACTGATTTTTCAGTAAGTACTGTCTGTCTGCAGACATCATATATTTACAGTTCAGGAGCTGCCTCAACCAGCAGTGGTTCATCTGGAAATGTGCATTCGTGGTTAAGTTCCTCAACATCCTGTAGCCACAAAACCCTCCCAATCACACAGAGCTGCTTGTGACATAAAGCGAGAGGTGAGACCACCAAGGATCAGAGTGATGCTAGCTGACACCATCTGCACTTCTCGGGTAATTTTAGCAGACATGAGGCATCAGCAGAGAGACAGATGGTGAGAAGAAAAAGAAACTATGCTTGAGTGCTAAATGTTTTAACACATTATTTTGGGTCTGTGTGTATATGTACACTCAACTGGGGGGTGTGACATCATCTCAGAATGAAGTCTAGCGGAGGCCCGGCATCCAGCCCCCGCATGACTGAAAGGAAGACTGATGCCAAATCAGATACTCCATGAGATGAGAAGGGAATACCTGACGTTTCTTCCAGGAGAACTGGACTTCATACATCAACACATTTTGCATAATTTTCTTTTACTTTGAGGCTCTTGATTGAGATATAATGATCAAATGTGGAAATTATGATTCATTTGTTGGAGCCGTTCAGTAGGAGTCACCAAACAACAGTAAAACATGGAGGTTTCTAAGCTCTGATCTTCAATAATGGAGAAGAAATCTGCTTGAGAGTACACTGAGAAGTTAGTTATCATTTCAGACAGACACTGAGTTTATTTAAACCAACATAAAATATGAAGCAGGATTAAACAGGTTTGCACTTCTTTTTGCCCCATTGTTTTTGTTTGTTTGTTTTTTTTGATTGATTAGTTTTATTGTGGTAAATCAAAACATTACAATACCAGAAACAAATAGAACATTACAAACCAATAATTTACCAAAGAAAAAGTGTAGGCTGAAGCCAAGGCTTATAATTGCCTACCCTATTCATTGACTCAGCAGTCTGCAAAACAAAATATCTTCTGTACAAAAGATACAAACAGATATATAAAGATGTAAGCAGTCACTTTATAAACAGTAAAACGTGCAATCAAATCATCAAACATGAAAAATAATTGTGAAAGTTATTTATGGTGTCTGGTCTCTTTGTAAAACTTGAAACAGCCTTGATGCATTCATCCAGAGATCTGATTTATGCCTTGATGTGTTTTGTTTTGTTTCGTGACTCTATATGATTTCATGCATGAGTGTTTTGCAGATGGGCAGGAAACGTGAGGTTACATGTACCGTATGTAACTTCACTTGACGACAGTCCTCAGCTTCTGAATATCAGCTTTTTGCTTGTTAAAACAAAAATGTATTTTATAGTAATTTCATGAAATGTAGCAGGACTTGACTTTTGATATAATAAAATAGATTTGTATTAAGTGCAATGAAATGTTAGGATTAATTACAGCAGACTGAAACAGGCTTCGATGTAGTATTTAATATTTAAGGGAAAGGACACCTAGGTGAAATCAGCTTGTCCAAAGGCAACTCTGTCTCTTATGGAAGTATGGCTAATATGCTTTTCTCATTCTTTCTTTCTTTGGCCACTTTCATTTTTAGCTGTGTGTGTGGTATAATTGTATTTGCAGTGACTTTTAAAGCCCATCCAAAAGGCACAACCTAAAACATCTTGGCATGGATCAATATAGCTAATATCCATGTTTATGTGAAACTGGGCAAATGAAGGAGACTCTGGAGAACCACAAAATATATTAACAACATCAATGTTTACTGACAGGAGCTTGATAGAGGAAAATCAAATACATAATGACACAGAAAAGCACTGAAATCTTTCCAAAGAATCAGCAATTCCTTTCAGTGAGGAAAAGACATCTTCTACATCCAAGTTAGACGTCCTTTGCCCAACTCCAGCAATGATGGAGAAGCATCTCCCCAGAGACGTTTTATGAAGACAATTATTTCATACAAGGCTGAGCAAGAAAACTGACACTATTCACATAAATCCCACCTGCAACTACCTCTGCAGAGAGAGAAAGCAAACTAAAGGTAGAGATTTCTATAAACTGATTAAGTGCACAATCATTGATGATTGATTACCAATCATCAAAAAGCTCATACTGAAACTGTGAAGTGAAAGAGAAATAAAACATTATTGCTCATTTCCATCACACTTGTGTAAATGCCAGAGTCCATAACTTATCAGGACATTATTCATGTAACTTTTACTTGATGTTAAATAAGAAAATAACAAAGTTACGGATAATCAATATTGGCTTTTTTACCATTATCTGATATTGTCCAACCCTTATTTCCCAATATCAATACATGCAGACAACTTTTAGGTTGTATCTCTTATATTTTCAGAGATACAACTATATGCTGCTCTGAGTGCAAAGATCCCAACATATCCTTAACTCAGCCAGAGGAGTTCATTTTGGACATCTGGCTGCCATCTATCAGATACTAGCAGGTATTAGCCTGTTTTTTTAACCAATAAGCAGCTTCAAAGCAAGTCAGTCTGTAGCAGCAGCAGCTGCACCAGTAGTCACATGACTCTAAAAGGAATGCTGGGATATGAAGTTTTTTCCAGAATAACAGGGGACGTCTACATGCTGGACTGGTGCTAACGGAACAAGATCTTGTAACAGAACAACCAAATCTCGTGGGATTTTGTTAGTAAAAATATCGTCCCACAGTCCAGACTGGAATGTGCTACTACACTTCATAAAAAATGAAATTTAATCATGGATGCATTTCATTGTCTTTATTTGCACTGCACACCTAACCTTTCTTCAACATCAGAGGGAAACACACAACTTGTTGGGATTTAGTATAATAATGAATAATAATAATATATACTTTATTATTCCCAATTAGAGTGGCAATTAGGAAATGGTCTATTTAACAAAATGGTCTGTTTTCAAAACAAAAAGATGGAAGACTGTGTTGTTGGGAAATCTAGTATTTGTCTCCATTCAGTCAGGAGTAAGCTTCTTCTGGATGCTGCAAGTTTACAGCTGTGTGCTCGGGATAAGATCACTTTTGGTGCTCTAAATTAAAAGCTTTCTAAACTGCAATTTAAAGATTATTTTCTTGACTGCTGTCAAAAATCCATATTTAATCAAGTGATTTGCTGCTGTGAAACAAAGGGACAGTGAATACTTTTCATCTAGTAAATTTTCCAATTTTCTTTTGATTTTACAGTGTAACACCTTCTGAGTGCACTCTGTTTCTGTGAATGTGTGATTTTCATCATTTTCCTCCATGCACACCTCTGCTCTTCAGCGGCGTCTCGGTCTCAGCTACAAACTTGCACAGTGAGGGGCAGTGAGGCACACAGAGGGGCACCAGGTGGTGTTTGACAGCACATAGTTTTCTGCTATATGCCCTCGCTCCCGTAGTCTCTGTCTCAGAGATAATTCACACTTCGCATCTGCTCTGTGCAGAGCTTTGGTCTGGCTTATAAGATGGAATTATTCTAGGTCTGCGATGGCTGGAGAGAAAATAAACATGGGACTTCAGAACTGTTTTCAGAGGACCTGAAACCTGATATAAGTTTAAAACTAACCAAGTCTATTATTGTGTTCTGGTGGTATGAATGAGAAATAATTAAATGTATCTAAAAAGACAGATTTTTTCTATGATGTCGAAAGTATCATGGAATTTGCTGACTCACCTACAAGCTTTAAAGAAGGACAGAAAGTAACAACACATTTGTATTCCTCAAGAAGCAGCAAATTCAGAAGCAGCAGGTCACCATCATTTTTATTTTCTCTCATTCAGTCACAACTTAAAACATTTAAATGACCTATTCCTAGTTGATATAGGATGAAATTCCCTCTGTTTTTACCATGAGCTGTTGCTCTTTGTAAACATACTGCAAAATATTGTGTAATTTGATGTCTCAAGTTCCCGACCACTACTGAAATTAATCCAGCAAACTGGTTCTCAACACAGTTTTTAATGTCATAAATAATATGTAATAGAATAATACCATATTATATTATTACTATTAGAATGACAATATTCTAATATCATGTTATAATTACATGTAATTATTATATCGTAAAACAAAAATACAATGATGTTATTAATACAACTAATCTATAGTTTATCTTGCAAGTTGGCCTCATTTGTAGGCCTGGGACGATAAATTTTGCTGGACGATATATTGTCCCGCATATTATTGGCAATAAATCGACATCACCAAAACCAAAATAACCACTCTTAGTGTTAATATGTCATAATAATGCAAGTACATCCTTTCAAATACAACAATCCAACTTTTATTTCTCATTGGAATGTCCAGAACGAAAACTTTTAAATATCCTAAATAAACAAACAAACAACAAACAACAAAATAAAATAAAAATGACTCCCAGGCTTTTCAATAAGCGTTTCCAAGCTTCTTGAAGCTCACTTGCTGCGGTCTGTGTATGTACCAAGGGGCAAACTCCGCCTCAAGAACAGTGAGACTCGCTAAAAGCATTGGAAATAGTGTAATCCTCCCTTCATCCGCTAGGGGCTTGGCTCAAGAGCGAGCAAATCCCCATAGACTCCCATGTTAAAAACGCCAACTACGGCAGAAATAAACAGGTTTACAGCCTGGTTCAAAAAATCATTTAGGTTTATTAGGTCAAGTTTACCTTCTGTCAACTGTGGGGGGGTGAATTTTTTATAACTCATTCGTTTAGATGTTATTTATTCTTTAAAATTACACATAATTAAGGGCGTGTCCTTATGACAGACCGGAAGCTCCGCCCTGCCGACCGGAGGCTCCTAGTTAGCTCCTTCTTTGCTCTTAATAAGGTCTCAGTTTGTTAGAGTCGCACAACGGCGGTGTTTAATCAGCGAATTGCAAGTCTAAGCATGTCTTACCTTAACCATGCCGCTTAGGAGCCTTATCTTTGTTAGCTCCTCTTAGTTTCGTGTTAGCTCAGTTAGCGTTTAGCCCACAGTACGTCAGCTGTCAATCATTTGCCCCGCGGCCGCGCTGTGCCCATTTTAGGATTTTCCTGGAGTGACGACGTACGTGACACGGCAAGATGGCGACGGTAAGACACGCCCAACTAGCTTCACATTTCTCTATTCAGAAGAGACCGGAAGCTACGTCCAGTAATTATATACAGTCTATGGTATGTACGTGTGCTGGTGGCTCCGCCCCCTCCCACAGATACAAAGATCCTGAATGACTGACAGGATGCTTCACTCCCTTCATTTCATACTAAGCCACAGATGCGTTCAGGTGCTGAGACGATGCACAGAGTGAACCCTCTTGTGGATCCAGTGTTTTTGGAGGCGAGAGATGAGGAAAACAAACACAAGCATGCACATGGCGATATATCGAGGCTGGAAAAATTATTGAGTTCATTTACATTTATTGTGCAATTAACTGATTTATTGATTATTGTTCCAGGCCTACTCACTTGCAAGGAGTTGGCAGCACTTACCACATCAGTGCCTTGTAAAAGTCTGTTTTCCCTCTCTGGGTTTATTGTGCAGAAGAATTGAGTTTCCTAGTCACCTGAAAGTGTAACAAATCTTGTCTGTCTCAGCAGCTGGCTTGCTTCAACAAAATATAAACATATATATGTTTGGTTAGACTGCTTTTTTTTGTGTGTGTAAATTTCTTAAGGTATTGGGTTTACTGAGCATGACTGAGTAGTACATAGACTAGTGCTGGTCTGTTTTATTGTCACTATGTGAGTAAATAAAACACCTCATTTCTTTTCTGGTTTTCTCTTGTTCCAGTTTCTTGAATTTATTAGACAAATTTGGTCCCACAAGACTAAAGGGATGTTTTCAAAGAATCCTGAAAGCCACTTTGCTGCTGATAATTTAGCTGAATTATTCTGAACTATTTTTCATGACTAATAAATCATATCTGATGTGGGGCATTCTGAAAAGTTTCAGGTACTGAGCATTATTAACCTGAATATTTAACAGGCTACCATTTTACTCTTATTTCCTGATTCATCATGATTTACTACAGAATCAGTAGTAAATCAGGGGTGAGATTGGATTCCATTCAGTAGTATGGCAGCAACAATTCTTTTAATTCCCGGACAAAATGAAAAAAAAAATTCTAAACAAAAGTAGAGTAGAAAAGCAACAGATCCATGAAGGTCAAGCAGCAAATCTATCATTTTCCTGCATTTCACTTAACTTCCAATTCAGCTGTCATAAACAGGTGATGTTTTAGCAAATAAATACAAAACAGCCAATAACAATCCAGGAGCAGTGGATGATGATAAGCTGGAGGTAGCACCAGAAGGGAAACATTTCACCAAACTGAAACAGCAGGATGATCTGACTCAGGGTTCCAGCGGGGACAGAGCATCAGGCAACACCGTTCTCCTCTGCGGGCCATTTTACAGGAAGTCACTGCCATATATGGCTGTTACAAGCTATTGTGTCTGTAGCTACATGCTCTTCTTACTGTGCTACATTTCCATAGCAACAAAGACAAGTCCCCCCCCCCCCTCAGCCCCCCACCTTGACTCGTTTTCTCTTGCTCTCAAACACACACACGTTTGTATACACCTGCACTCGCTGCTGCCAGGGAGATCAGATAGCGCATGACTCACTCCCATAACCTTTTCCCCAAAGTTTTCAAGCCGTCAGCATCCAGAAGCTTCTGCATCATTGCCCCGTCTTTTCTT
>JALJCO010009632.1:0-14964 GCA_023101725.1 Atherinomorus stipes
TTACGGGTCTCAAGGGGTTGATGACCACATTAACAAATATGTTACCTGTTTAAAGCAGGTGAAAGAGGAGAAGTGAGGACAGGATGCAGATCGTTTATCTCCCAGATCACGTCTGATTTATTAACATTGTCACAAACAGTACTGCATTTTTTTAACTTCAGTTTGTTTAAACTCTGCTCAATCAGTTCCTTAATCCAGTTCTCAAAGTCCATTAAACCATCTTCAGTTTTACATTCATGTCACAAAATCTTCTTGGTCACTTATTTTCCTGAGATGAACACATCTGAATAATCATGTATTTACATTAACAATCTGTGCATAAAGTCACTCATTTTTATAAATCTCAGCCTAATACTGTTCAGAGCACTTAAACGAAGTGTTAACTTCACAAGAATTGCGCATTTTATCTCTTGGTATAAGCCAAACTAATACAAAATTAAGCTACTGTAAAATGTACAGGCACTGAAATATGCAGCATGAAATGTACTTATGTTAACTTTAAACACTTTCCCATAAAACACAATAAAGTTCAGAATTAAACAAAGTTGACACAATAAACCAGTGCAAAATACAAATAAAATGCTTGTTTCTCTGTAAGTGCATTTAAATTCTTGTTATCAAAAGCTACAGCATGTGCACAGGAGTCTCCAAAATACACCTAACAACTGTCTTGACTGTGTGACTCGTGGCGCACAAAATGGCGGCCGCTCGGGAAAACGTACTTCTAAAAGTTACTTTTCGTCATTTTAAATTGATGCAAACAACTTCAACTACACACAGAAAAACTCACAAAATAATGTTTAGCTAAGTACAAGCATTTCTGGTGATCTACCAACCTGTTTAAAGCAGGTGAAAGAGGAGAAGTGAGGACAGGATGCAGATCGTTTATCTCCCAGATCACGTCTGATGAAACAGCGGAAGCGTCCGCCCTTTACCGCTCCCAGCGCAACGAGAGAGAAACAAAAGTTCCGCCCCCCACTTTTACAGGGAAAAATTACTGGAGTTTAAATAAATCACCAAATAATCACAAATAAAATCTCAAATGTGGTGACCCTATTTTGGGTGTGCCACACGCTCCCCGACAACAAAAGTGACTCCTGGCACTTTGCACAAACCTCAAAGAATATCAGCACCTTATGTAAACATTTCAACTCAATATTCCCAGCACTTTCAAATATATACAGTACAAAGATCTCAAACATCAAAGATTCATGTGCAAGTGTACCCTATGACCTAATAACCTTGGACAGGGTAGGGTTGGGGTAAACATTGGTACTGGAATAGAGGTACTTGGAATAGTGGTAAGTATGTCTGTGAGTGCCAAACATTACTATGGGGGAATCAAGCATGTGTTCATAGCACTCACAGAGGGAAATGACTGGTATGTTGGGTGGCCAAGAGACGAATAAGTGAACATCTGGCCCGGTCGTCTCTGTCTAGTTGACCGGCGTAACGGAACTGGGGAAGCAGGTTGAGAGTCTGATATCTGCTCCTCAGGGTATCCATGTTGAGGCAACTCTGGCTCCTCATAAGGAGCTGCATTCTCGGTTGTCTGCCCATCACCTTCATCAAGTTCAACATGGTGTAGGGTATCCTGTTCGTTATTCAGTTGTTGATCCAGATTTGGTCCCTCATCAACTGTTTCATCTCCAAGTGGTCCATCATCCGGCTCAGTTGGAATTTGAGTATCCATCAACGTCCTGCTTCCTTCCCTTGTTCCATGTGAATCACTATGACTTTCGCTCATGTGCTGGATCCCTTTTACAGGCATTTCTGGTGAAGACTTGTCCTGTGCTCCAACATATTTCCTTCCTGTCTGAGTGGATGTTCCTCCAGGGGGAGCCAGTGTTTCCTTCCTCTGGTTATTGTCAGGTCTCTCAGGGTTAACGGTGACTCTTGGTTCCATCCAGCTTGTTGGTATCCTCAAACAGTATCCTCCCTCTGATTCATCCTCAGAGTCTGAGTTCTCAACGATGTCTGTCTGATCTTTCCTTTTACTTGTCCTCGTCTGAGCCCTTTTCTGTTTTTGTGTTGGCACTGCTACTGGCTCACGTGACTGTGGTGGAAATTCTACTGGCAGATCGTTTACCAGCAGGAGCAGGTTCCTGTGCAGGGTTCTTGTTCTCCCCTTTTCATCACGCTCTGGGTAGATGACATACACTGGGTTATCTGACACTTGTTCCCTGACCACATAGATCTTACTCTCCCAGTAGGAACGCAGTTTGCCTGGCCCACCACGCTCGCCCAAATTCCTGACCAGAACTCTGTCTCCTGGCTTTAAGACTGCTCCTCTCACTTTCTGGTCATAATGAGACTTGCCTTTAGCGCTAGATGACAGACTGTTACTGTTAGCAACACGATATGCTTCTGTCATCCTTTTCTGCCACTTTTCTACATACCCTTTGTGTGTCTCTGGATCAGACCCTTCTGCTAACCCAAACAAAAAATCCACCGGGAGACGGGGATGTCGCCCGTACAGCAGAAAATGGGGTGAATAACCAGTGGACTCGTGTCGAGTACAGTTATAAGCATGTATGACTTGTGGAAGATGTTCTTTCCATGCCTCCTTCTCTTTGTCTGTCAATGTACGTAACATTTGCAGCAGCGTACGATTGAATCGTTCAGCTGGGTTGCTTTGGGGGTGGTATGGGGTTGTGCGGGAGTGTCCTACCCCAGATAGCTGACCAAGAGCTCGGAAGAGCTCGTTTTCAAATTCCCTCCCTTGGTCGTGATGGAGTTTGTGAGGGGAACCCAAAACGAGGTACAAAGTCATTATAGATCCGCTCAGCTGCTGTCCGCCCCGCCTTATTTTTGGTTGGGTAGGCCTGAGCGAACCTCGTGAAGTGGTCAACAACCACTAAGATGTACTCATACCCCCCTTTACTCTTCTCAAGGTGCAAGAAATCAATACAGACTAATTCGAGAGGTGAATTAGACTTAAGGCTGCTCATTGGTGCTCGCACATGAGTTGTGGGCTTTTTCTGCTTTATGCAGCTGCATTTCTTAGTCACATAGTCCTCAATATAGTCCTTCATGTGAGGCCAATAGAACCTCTCCCTTACGAGGTGGAGTACTCTCTCAGTGCCCACATGTTTCATGTCATCATGAAGATGTTTCAGGACTAGGTCGTGATATTTTTGAGGCAGGACTAACTGTTTTCTGGCAGGTGTCTGGCGGTACAGTATTCCATTCTCAAGACAGAGTCGATCCCACTCACGGAGGAGTTTGCAAGCGGGTCCCTTCACTGACCTGCGGATGTCTTCTGTGAGTTTGTTGTTAGTCTCTTTGAGTCTTACTACCTCCCCAACTGTGGGGTCCTCTCGTTGGGCCTGAATCAAGACATCCCGTTTCATCTCCTGAAAGGATGTGGGAAGTTGCAGGACTGCGTCGTGGGAGGAGGCAAAGAGGGCAGCTACCCAAGCCACTTCCTTTTTCTGGGCCACTTGTGTTCCCTCCCAAGCTGCATTTACAACCTCCTGAGACAGTTCCTCTGTGCATGAGGCCATGTATTGGTTCATGTCGACTGGTACACGAGACAGGGTATCTGCATCAACGTTAGCTTTTCCTGGCCTATATTTGATGCTGAAGTGGAAGTCAGACAGTTCCCCAACCCAACGGTGACCAACCGCATTGAGTTTAGCTGTACTCATGATGTATGTGAGTGGGTTGTTGTCTGTATATATCGTAAAGTGTGGAGCATAAAAGAGGTAGTCCCTAAATTTCTCACACACTGCCCACTTGAGAGCTAGGAACTCTAACTTGCCACTATGCAAGTGATAGCTTCGTTCTGCCGGTGTCAGGGTACGTGACCCATATCCAATGACTCGCAACTTCTCACCCTGCTGCTGGTATAAAACTGCCCCGAGGCCACGCTCGGATGCATCCGTGTGCAAGATGAACGGTAAGTCAAAATCTGGGTATGCTAGGATTGGGGGATGGGTCAACATGTCAATTAGTTCCCCCAGGATGGTTTGATGCTTAGTAGTCCACTCTATAGGTGTCCTAGATGGCAACTGGGGACCTTTGCTTTTCTTATGACGGCCCTGGACTGGAAGGGTGGAGGCGTTACCCTGAAGTAACTCGTACAGTGGCTGAGCTATTTTGGAAAACCCTTGGATGTACGAGCGGTAATAGCTAAGAAAACCAAGAACCCTTCTCACGTCACCGATGGTCTCAGGGGTTTTGGTTTTGAGAGCCAGAACGGCCTCTTGATCCTTTGGGTCAATCCGGACACCTTCAGCGCTGACTAAACGACCCACGTAACGAACTTCACCTTTAAACAACTCGCACTTTTCAGGCCTGAGTTTCACGCCGTAGTGTTGCAAAACTTGGAGCACCTTCCGAACTACTTCTACATGTGCTTCAAATGACGGGGAGTAGCAGAGAATGTCGTCAAGATAAGGTATGCAGCAATCGTCCCTCAGAGAGCTCAGCATCTCTTCCATGCTCCTCTGGAATGCTGCAGGGGCGTTCGAGAGACCAAAAGGGATTCGCACCCACTCGTAGAGGCCCCAGGGGGTGATGAAGGCGGTTAGATGGCGTGACCCTTCAGCCATAAACCCCTGGTGGTAAGCTTTTCCCTGGTCAAGGATGCTGAACCAGGTGTTTCCCCCCAAAGTATCAAGCAGATCTCTGATTCGCGGCAATGGGTGTCTGTCTGGCACAGTTTTCTGATTTAATAGACGATAATCTATGCAGAGGCGCAACGAGCCATCTTTCTTGCGCACGCACACGATTGGGGCAGCATAAGAGGACTTTGATTTAACAATCCATCCCTTCACAAGGAGGTCCTGGATGTATTCTTTGACCTCTCTAAAAAGCGGCTTTGGGATGGAGGTGTACGCTCTCTGTACAGGGATCTCATCTTTCAAACTGATTACCATCTGCAGACTAGGATTACAACCAATGTCATTACCATCTCTGGCGAATGCCTTAGATTCCTCAAACAACATTTTCCTGACAACTTCTTGCTGCTCTTCCTGCAAATGTTCAAGGCTTACTGGTGGATGCCAGAGACACTGATTTAACTCACCAGACTCAGGCTGAGTTGTAGCCTCACTGACGGCTAAACTGGGCGTGGAGCTATCAGAGGAATCAGCATCAACAATACGTTCGATGTTCTGTAGAGTTCCTAAGGCTGTCTTTCTTGGTAGTGTAACATCATGTTTAGTGTTGTTGCCAACAGCAATCTTAACATAAGGCTTAGCTGGGTTCTGGACCTCAACTAGTGCTGTCCCTACGTCTAGCTGCTCTAGAGGCTGGCTGCACTCATCTGCTTCAAACAACACTAGGCGGTCAGAGGGATCCATGGTTGGGGGAACCCGACACTTCAACCAGGAAATCTGTCCAGCAGGGATAACTGTATCTTTCCCACCTGTTCTAAGGCGTCCTATTGGTGTACTTCGCTCTGCTGTCTGAACAAAACTAACAAGTGTTTCTACTGTATCAGGGGACACAGAGATGGCATTATGAAGTAGTGTGGTCAGGGTTGGGATTAACTGTTCTGGCTGCCCTTCGATAAGTTGCTCAAGAACATTAAAACCAATCAGTGGTCTGTCCATCGGCAAGCTGCTGACCAGGACTGGAACACGGATAGAAAGACTGGGGTCTTCGCTTCCAGGTAAGTTGATCTTTAAAGGTACCCAGCCATCAAATGGGATAGGTTCCCCAGTGACTGCTTGCACTTTCAACTCATCTAACTCCTCAATGATTTCTGATAGTGGGCGTGTGTTAAGATCAGGCAGATATCTTTCTTTCCAGCTACGGCTTATCATGCTAACTTGTGCGCCTGTGTCCATCAATGCAGTTACTGACAGGCCACTTAAGTTACATCGGATTAGGGCCTTTTTTCCTATTAGCTTAGCAACAGCTCCACGTCTGGTACATGACTCAACACTAGGCGGAGATGTGGTCTCATCTTGACTGTTACTGGTTGCTTCAGGAGAGGAGACAGCGCTTGCTTGTTTACTCTTAGCCTTGGCCTGGCCACCTGTCTCACTCGCACACTGGTTCTGGGGCATGTTCTTTGGTCTGATCACTGGGCGCCCCGCTGCAGTGACCAGCTCGCGTTTCCCTGATTTTTCGGTCTCTTTAAACAGCCTATGGCTCTATGGCCCTCTTCTCCGCATAAGAAACAGTGACAACAATCTGTGCGGTTCTGCTGGACACAGTTAGTGCACCCAAATGGTTTGTCTCGCTTTATTCGTGTTCTGTTTTGAGTGTGCTGGGGAACAGGATCTACTGGTTGTGGCTGGCATTGCCGTCTCATTGACTCCACTAAACTAGTGAGCTCTTCAACCTTATCTGTAAGCTGTTTGATTTGGTCAGTCTTTGTTTTAACAGCTGCACTCTCTTTCTCATCGCTGCCTTTGTGAGTTACGTCAGACTGGAGCTGTACACTGTGCGCGCTTGTGGGGGCCTGACGGCGTGAAGACCCTATCCGCTTCTGCCTCTCATTTTCCTCATTAGTGATCCTCATCACGTGACGCAGTATTGTCTCATCATTTACTTTACCACTTGAAAGAAGCGGTTTCAGTTCCCGACGTATGTCACTACTCTTATTTCCAAGTCCTTGGTAAACTGTGTGCTGGAAAACATCCTGAACAGTCGCTGGACTGTACTGTATGCCTGTGTCTGGCAGCTTGGATGTGAACAGGACACGCTGCTTCAAACCGATCACACGATAGAGGAATTGCTGTGGTGTCTCGTTCTCATCTTGTCGGGCACACATTAACTCCTGAAATAACTCTGTGCTGTTTTTCTCTCTTAGATGGGCTTGAAGGAATCCCTTCAGTTCTGTCACAGTAAGGTCATCTTTATTGATAAGCATATCTTTAAAAGTCCCAGGCTTGATTATTCTGAGCACACCTCGAACTATCTCAGTGTCCTGGAAGCCTTCTCTGAGTCCTTCATCAATCTGCTTACAGATGTTATTGTAGCTTATGTCTGATGAATGATCTCCAACTTGCCCCCCTTGTATTTTAAACTCTCTCCTCTGGAGATAGGAGAGATCTCTTAGAGAGATGATCCCTTCCCGGGATGTTGCGGGCATGGGTGTTTCTTTCTGGACTGGCTCACCGTTATATTTACCAGTTTGACCTGGAAGTGATGAACGTTCCAGTGCTTGTTCAGCGGGTGGCAACATGCTCTGTCTTAGCTTTCTACCCAGCTCCTCATAGCTGCTGAGCATCTCCTGTAGCTCAACATTTGTGATGTCAGAAACAGCCTTGACTGAACTCATGGAGCTAGCTGCAGGAATGTTAGGCTGGCTAGACAAAGGGTCAACTGGGTTAGCATGGCTGACTGTAGCTGTAGCCTGTGGCGGCCTGGTTGCATTATCTGCATTGGTAACTTGGACAGTTTCTGGGGGACCAGTAACTGTGTTGTGGGATGCGAACAATGTTTGAGTGGGAACAGGGATGGGCTGTGCATCTATATATGTTTCATCATCAGACACAGGTGAGAAATCTCTGCTCTTAATTACAGCATCAATACCATCCTTTAAGATTAATAACTCAACCATCCCACTGTCCTCTGACTCAAGTAAATGCTTACTGTACATGAAAGAACTGACGTGCTCGAAGCAACCTTCCTGGTCTCCTTCCTCGAGCTCAGGCTGGTTCTGTCCTGCAGCTGGACCCAAATCTTTGGCGACCTTGAAGAGTTCCTTGGCTGACAAGGTAAGCAGGCTTTTCCTGATGTCCCACACCAGGGTCTTTCTCCCACTCTCGGCCATGGCAAATCCTCCTTGTCCCTCTTGATGGAATCGCTCAGCTCGCAGACAGCTCCCTCTCCGTCTCGGCTCACGGCTCTACACCAGCATCAGCTTCAGCATTGGTCCCAGATGTCATCAATGGATCAGCTCCAAACCAGCAGGTGGCGCTGATCCCGGACGAGCCCCCAAGATTTGTTACGGGTCTCAAGGGGTTGATGACCACATTAACAAATATGTTACCTGTTTAAAGCAGGTGAAAGAGGAGAAGTGAGGACAGGATGCAGATCGTTTATCTCCCAGATCACGTCTGATTTATTAACATTGTCACAAACAGTACTGCATTTTTTTAACTTCAGTTTGTTTAAACTCTGCTCAATCAGTTCCTTAATCCAGTTCTCAAAGTCCATTAAACCATCTTCAGTTTTACATTCATGTCACAAAATCTTCTTGGTCACTTATTTTCCTGAGATGAACACATCTGAATAATCATGTATTTACATTAACAATCTGTGCATAAAGTCACTCATTTTTATAAATCTCAGCCTAATACTGTTCAGAGCACTTAAACGAAGTGTTAACTTCACAAGAATTGCGCATTTTATCTCTTGGTATAAGCCAAACTAATACAAAATTAAGCTACTGTAAAATGTACAGGCACTGAAATATGCAGCATGAAATGTACTTATGTTAACTTTAAACACTTTCCCATAAAACACAATAAAGTTCAGAATTAAACAAAGTTGACACAATAAACCAGTGCAAAATACAAATAAAATGCTTGTTTCTCTGTAAGTGCATTTAAATTCTTGTTATCAAAAGCTACAGCATGTGCACAGGAGTCTCCAAAATACACCTAACAACTGTCTTGACTGTGTGACTCGTGGCGCACAAAATGGCGGCCGCTCGGGAAAACGTACTTCTAAAAGTTACTTTTCGTCATTTTAAATTGATGCAAACAACTTCAACTACACACAGAAAAACTCACAAAATAATGTTTAGCTAAGTACAAGCATTTCTGGTGATCTACCAACCTGTTTAAAGCAGGTGAAAGAGGAGAAGTGAGGACAGGATGCAGATCGTTTATCTCCCAGATCACGTCTGATGAAACAGCGGAAGCGTCCGCCCCTTTACCGCTCCCAGCGCAACGAGAGAGAAACAAAAGTTCCGCCCCCACTTTTACAGGGAAAAATTACTGGAGTTTAAATAAATCACCAAATAATCACAAATAAAATCTCAAATGTGGTGACCCTATTTTGGGTGTGCCACATTATGTTCCAGAAAGCAGTTGGAGATGATCTGAGCTTTGTGACTTTGTGTATTATCCATCTGGGAACCATCCGTTAGAGTAGTTTTGGGAAGGGGCGAAAATACTGGTTAACTGATTGGATAAGGCATCTGTCTATCACCACCTATGTTGGTGATAGACGGGACAAATCAACCAATCAGATCAACAAAGCAGACAACCTACTGATGAAAACACGAGAAAAAACATATTTTCCTTTGAGAAAAGCCTCCAGAGCAGTGTTTTGCTCTCCTTTCAGTGAAGAAATACTCTGTAATTCCGGTAAAACTTGAGCGATAGCCATGCTGATGTTAGTTTCATCCGCTGAAGCCGCCATGTTGTTTAGACTGAACTGTCGCTTCTCGTTGTATCACACCTCAACGCGCCTCAAAGCCAACGCTGGTTGGATGTTTGTTTGGTGAACTGCTCCAAATTCTCAACCCAAAGTAGCCAGACTGATCTGTGAGGGAAAACCTGAAGCTCGCGAGATCAAGATGGTCTCACGAGGCTAGCTGGAAGTAGCCATTAGAAGATACTAAACTGTGGTCATAAAGGGATGTACATGGTCAGCCATGCCACATTACATAGTCACCTCCTTCTTCCTCATTCTGATGCTCAGTTTGAGCCTCATCTAATTGTCTTGACCATCTCTATATTAAAGAGACTAGAGGCAGGAATTTAAAAAAAAACAAACATGTATGTCCACTTTTTTGAATACTAATGGGTGATGAAGCGTTAAATACCAAAAATAACGTTTCCAGCCACGTTTCTCTCCGTTGCGTTGAACAGGCTGTGTGCTGCAAAATGCGCTGCAATTCGATGGCCGAATTTCCCGCGCTGCCCTGCGGACGTGACGTCAAATGACGCTGCATCCGCAGTTTTGATACAAGAAGAAGACGGTCGCGGTAAATTCAAACACTGAAAAGCGATAGTTATGGATTCTTCTGCTGTCATCAAACGATCCAGATCAACTGAAAGAATACTAAAAAGTGTAACTAAGAAAAAGCATAGTAAACAATATTATAGCTTCAGTTTGCGTACGCTCCCGTGACGGCTTGGCTCGTGGCTGCAGTTACCTGAAGTGGCAGTCGGGAGTTTTATTTCTTAATCTTGCCTCTAGTCCCTTTTAAATGCATTGAGTTGCTGCCATGCGATTGGCTAATTTATTTGTCTAGACAAGAGGTTCAACAAGTTTATCTTAAAAAACTGTTTAAAAAGTTAATTTTGAATACATGTGTTTTAACTGAATTTTCATCTTTAAATAAAAAAATGAAAAAAGCCTTGAATATATTCATTCCTCCAATTATTACCAGGAATGTCCAAATAAAATGTTTGACTACTCTAATGTTACAGTCCAGTGAATAGTTGTGCACACTGTCATTCCTCTCCAGAGTAAGACAGAAAGGTTAAATTACATGAATTGAAATGAGGGTCAGCAGAGGGCCTCGACCCTCTTGTACAGCAGATCACCTCTACACTTGACTCTGGCTCGCTCATTGTGTCAGTGCAACAAGAAGAAAGTCCGGCGAAGCAGCCTCCTGGTCATCTTTAATTCATGCGATTAAATATTCAGGAGAAGCCCTTCTTGTACCAGCTGTTAGACTCTGTTAGTAAGCCATAATTCAAGAGTTCAAATCCGAGCAAATTGAGGGCGAGGTTGGACAGAGCGCCGTCCGGAGAGGCATTATCCTCCAGCTGAGAGGCGAGAGGCAGGTTCAGTCAGGTGCAGCGTGAAGCTGAGGCTTGTTAATCCTCACGGCTGGCCGAAGATAAAGCCACGCAGTTCCCTTATAAATGTACATATGAGGAAAATAAGCAGCGACTTGGAGGTGGATATTACGGTACACGCTGTTATTTCTTCATTTAAAGCTCCTTGTCACGCGGTGATGCAGATGTGTCCATCACATCTAGTGTTACAGCTTTGACTTTTGACCTTTTATTGCCACGGCATGTGATGCTTTATTTAAATTAAGCGGATAAACCGTGTAAAAGCATGTCAGCCCATACAGGGACCAGCACAATGTTGATTGTCTTAATACAGGAGCAGAACTCCATTAACATTTTTTAACTTTAAGAATGCGTGTGCAGTTATGTGTGTATGCATGACAACGTGCATGTGTGTGTGCATGAGTTTCTGGCTGTGAAACAGCACCTCCTCGTCAGAGTGAATCTACATGAATAAAGCATGTGTGGGGTTATATAATATGTGCATATCGGGCTGTGTTTCGCCTTGTGGATCAGCAAGGGTGTGTGTGTGAGTGTGCACATGCGAGTCCGTGAAGGAAATCACCATTTCAATACACCTCTGATTAAACTTCCCATTTACCGTACTCAAAGTACACAGGAACCTTCCTTGGCAGGTTGCCTCCTGCAGCAGGTTGGTGCCAAGCTCTTTGAAACCCAATCAGTTTCTGGTTCTCAGATCTCTATCCGCTCCACGGCCTCTCCCTCGCCTCTCTCCGTCTAGATCATGTTGCAGGCTTGTTTCAGAAAAAAAAAAATGAAAAGGAAAGAAAAGAAAGAGACCGGTGGTTGGTCATCTGTCAACACAGCCAGCTGGCATTGGATCAACACCTACCAAGTCCAGGAGGCACCTGTTGGGACTCGGCAAGGTGCAGCATGCTGGAGGAAATAAGCAGAAAAATGCCCAAGAAAAGGATAATTACATTTTCTTGCAAAGCAGTTTAATATCTTTAAAAGATTTTGGAAGATAGACTCACTAAATTGATTCAATATTTGCATAATATACCTTTAATTTAATTGTTTTTATCAGGTTTCTTCAAATCATAATTTTATTTCTTACATGACAAATTGTTGCAAATTAGACCAGATTCGGGGAAAAATAATATCTTTAACATAGAAAAAACAAAACAGCTCCAAACACATTAGCTTTGTGTGGTGGAGCAGAAACAGAGAAGGATAGAGAGACTGAGAAAAAGAGATACAGAGAGTTAGAATGACCAGGGGAATTAGAGAATAGCTTATCCCTACGTCAGTATCAACATGTATAAGCCCAGTGCTCCATTTCAACCCCAGAAACCTGCCGTCCAATCCATCAAAGCATGACTCCCATCGACATAAAACCTCCCTCTCTGCCTGTATTTGTCTTCTTAATTAATTACTTCACATGCCACAGTATGTTTCTCAAATGATAGATGATGGAAAATTATAGCGGCGGTATCCCAGGCACAGCCGGTGGTAGATTTGTGCAGTCAGCTTCCAGCCTGCATTACCTGAGTAGATCTGGCAGAGCGCCTGAGCTCTCAGACAGGACAGATTTGATGTTTGCCGTGTAAGAGGCTTTTTTTTGAAAAAAAAAAAAATGTTTCTAATGCCGGATTTAGAAGGTAAGCACAATCTGCCATGTTCACCTATGTGATATCATCCTGCAAGGACACAGAGACACATAAACAGCAGAGGACGATTCAGGATGATCTGCAGGACTGGATTCATACTGTTGCAAAGGATTGTTTTCACTCTTTCAGCAAAAACTAAATCATCTCTTATCTTATTTTATCTATGATTTTTAAATATTTGTTATATTTGTCATTTGGTATTATCAGATTTTTTTTAAAAAAGGCATAATTTTCTTATGTTTTACAAAAGAATTCAAGATTCTATACATTTACATTAAGGCTGAAATACGATATGAATACATTGAATATTCATGTTTAAGTTTTACTAAACTGTTTAATAGTTGTGATATGTGTAGGATTTACACTTGCATTAATAACAAACGTCAGATATTATTGGCCTATGTTGGTGTCAATATTGAACATCAAAAATGATCAGTTTCCGTATTTACTTTATTGATTGCACAACTTTTACAGACACACACGCACACCCACCCATACACACACACACACACACACACACACACATATATATATATATATATATATATATATCTGTATGTATATGTGTGCATTATATACATATTGTGTGTGTGTATATATTATATATATATATACACAGTATATATACACACACACATATACATATATACATATATATATACACAATATGTATATAATGCATGTGTATGTATAATTTAACAGATCGTGTTGGTTCTAGATTGTTGGCTCTGAAACAAACTAGGAAGACACATAACGCCACTGAGTGTGTGGCCCTCCAACCCCTGGCAGATCGATTTTAACATGGGTCAGTACTCTACTTGAACTCCTTTACAACGCCTGAAAATATGATGGAATCATTTCACCTTTTCTTCAGAGAAGTTGAAGCATGTTTTCCTTTGGATGAAGAGAAAGAGGGACAACATGGAATCATGAAAAAAATAAATCACTTCTAGTATACATTGTGCTGTGTTTTAGCTCCCCTTGCTCCTCTGACAGCTTGAATCTTTTGAGGACTTAACCTGTGTTGTTGTTGACAGGGATCTGTAAGATTCTAGCTATCTCGTCTCTGGAGGATAAAGGCTTATCAGGCACCCTTTATTTATTTTTGTTTTTTCATAATTTCCATAAATCTGCAAGAAGATTAACACAGTGCTTGGTGGCCATGTCTTTGAGTTGATGACTTTCCTGAAACAGTTTGAATGCTTTGCTTTGGATCAAGATACAGTACATCATGATCCAGACCTCAGCATCAACAGACTTTTAGATTGTTGGAATTAGTCCACCTGTGTTTACTGCATATTTGCCAGATGCAACAGCAGTGTGGTTTTTGGCAGCTACCTGAGTTTTAGTCTTAGTCTTTCTGACTAAAATACTTATTAGTTTTAGTCACATTTAAGCCATTTCTGTATCTGATAGTTTTAGTCTAGTTTTAGTTGACGGAAATCAAAAAGGTTTTAGTCTAGTTTTAGTCAGGCTATATTTTTTTAAGAAAAAAAGAAAAAGTTTGAATTTAGGTCAGTAAGTATTAGAAATTGGAATACACGTTAAAGGCTCTATCAAGTGAAATTGATAAAACAATTAACCTTATTACTTTTTTATATTAATAATATAGCCCACAATACATTCTGTTTTCTTTGTGATGGATTGGCTATTGGAAGTGTCCAAAATCATTTCATCTAGTGATGTGTCGTGCTCAGAATAGCCAGCAAATTTTAAGGCTTCTCATAAAAATACTGAATGCAGAAAAGTTTTTAACACACAAACCATTAATTTATTGCAAAATTAAGGTAAAATAAAGGGCTGCAAATATGTTAAATTAAGAGCCGTTCGGGAGTCGAAAGAGCCGGCTCTTTTTTGTGAGCCGAACATAGACTGTATATAATTACTGGACGTAGCTTCCGGTCTCTTCTGAATAGAGAAATGTGAAGCCAGTTGGGCGTGTCTTACCGTCGCCATCTTGCCGTGTCACGTACGTCGTCACTCCAGGAAAATCCTAAAATGGGCACAGCGCGGCCGCGGGGCAAATGATTGACAGCTGACGTACTGTGGGCTAAACGCTAACTGAGCTAACACGAAACTAAGAGGAGCTAACAAAGATAAGCCCCCTAAGCGGCATGGTTAAGGTAAGACATGCTTAGACTTGCAATTCGCTGACTAAACACCGCCGTTGTGCGACTCTGTAACAAACTGAGACCTTATTAAGAGCAAAGAAGGAGCTAACTAGGAGCCTCCGGTCGGCAGGCGGAGCTTCCGGTCTGCCGCATGTCAATCATAAGGACACGCCCTTAAGTATGTGTAATTTGAAGAATAAATAACATCTAAACGAATGAGTTATAAAAAAATTCACCCCCTCACAGTTGACATGAAGGTAAACTTGACCTAATAAACCTAAAATGATTTTTTGAACCAGGCTGTAAACATGTTTATTTCTGCTGTGAAGTTGGCGTTTTTTACATGGGAGTCTATGGGGATTTGCTCGCTCTTGGAGCCAGCTCCCTAGCGGATGAAGGGAGGATTACACTATTTACAACAAGGAAGCGAGCTTCACTGTTCTGAGGCGGAGTTTGCCCCTTGGAGCCGAATCAAAAGATCCGGCTCTCTGAAAATAGTCG